>JADBJO010007362.1:7500-52500 GCA_016801955.1 Conus betulinus | reverse complement strand
ACATTGATGGAAAAACTATACTCTGTTTTATTTTTGCTACTACATGATAGATGAACAATGCCTCTCAACTGCTGGAAGGAGGGAATCTCACAAGGTGATTTACCATGCCCATCGTTTCCACTGCAAAGAATGTGCACTTTGGGATTACATCCATATTTACATGGGGAGCTGCCGCTGTGTGGGATCACAAGCCAAGGAACAATAAAGCTGGGGGGGGGGGGGGGGGGGGGGGGAAGCATAGATCTCCTACGGAGTTGCTCCATCTCACCTTGCTAAACATAGACTTAGTGTGACGTGACTTGTGTCTTTTCTTGTTTGCTGACGATACGGCTTTGACGTCATGGAAAGCAGGTCACTGCTGCAACGGTTTGTGTCACAGTTCTGTAAACTCTTTGTCAACAAATCGATCTAAGCAAGGAGATTAGAAAACGACGAATAAAAAATTGGACAAAACAAAAATAAACAAACAAACCATCTGCAAGAAAAAAAAAAAAGCAAACGAACAATCTGACAGGGAATTATAAGTCAACAAGTAATCTGACAAGAAATAATAAACAATCTGACAGGAAATCATAAACAATCTGACAAGAACTAGCAAACAAACAATCTTCAAGAAATAATAAACAAACAATCTGACAAGAAATCATAAACAGTCTGACAGGAAATAACAAACAATCCGACAAGAACTAGCAAACAAACAAACAATCTGACACGAAATAATTAACAACAATCTGACAAGAAATTATAAGTAAACAAGTAATCTGACATGAAATAATAAACAACAAACGAACAATTTGACAGGAAATGATAAACAATCTGACAAGAACTAGCAAACAAACAAACAATCTGACAAGAAATAATAAACAAACAATCTGACAAGAAATAATAAACAAACGAACAATCTGACAAGAAATCATAAACGATCTGACAAGAAATAATAAACAATCTGACAAGCAATAGCAAGTAAACAATCTGACAAGAAATAATAAACAAACAAAACAATCTAAAAAGAAATAATAAACAAACGAACTGACAAGAAATAATAAAAAAAATGAAAACAATATGGCAAGAAATAATGAACAATCTGACCATAAATGATAACCAAACAAAAAAATCTGACAAGAAAACCATAAAGAAACAAAAAAAAAAACAAGTTATAATAGACAAACAAAAAAATCTGACACGAAATGATAAACAAACAAAAAACTCTAACAAGCTATAATAGACAAACAAACAATCTGACAAGAAATGATAAACAAACAAAAAAATCTGACAATAAACAAATAAACAAACAATCTGACTACAAATGACAAACAAAAACCATCATCTGACAGAAATAATAAACAAACAATCTGACAAGAAAAAAATAGACAAGCAGCAGAAAAACAAAAGCCATACCATTCTTTGACATACATGTTAGCAATTGCACTTAGCAATTCTGTATGGGTCCAGTTGACAAAGATCCATTCCGACAAACAATATGAAGCAAGCTCTGCTTGGCGCAACCATCACCACCAGTAGAATGCGAAAGAAGATATAGACATGCATAGAAAGAAGCGTGTAATGTAACAATGCATATATTGCAGATATCGACAGTCCACCAACACAAGGACAGTAGTCTTGTAGTCATTGCTTTTAACCCTGTCACATGCGCTTGGTCAATCTGCTACTGAAAATACTTTTCAAATGAGAAACGCATAACACAACCACACATCCAAATATTCAAACGAAAAATGTCGTCGTAGCTATTGTTATGTATGAAAACGTGTCCTAAATTCTACATGGATTGCTGTGGTCGATTATTTTACAGGCACGGAAAACGGAGTTCTGTTTGAATACGGCAGACTCACACAACTGCATTTTTTTTTCTTTCCGAAAAGACACCACGTCTGCCTTGCAGGAGGGCCCTGAAATGCATCTAAAAAATTCAAATCTCCAGCATCTGGGGATAAAGGGGAGGGGGGGGGGGGGAGTGGCTTGACTGCCACAGGCCGGATGACCATGGTGTTGCCTCTGGACCGTACGGTCATCTTAGCTGTCCCATGGACCCAGCCTCAGCTCACACACACACACACACACACACACACACACACACACACACACACACACACACACACACACACACACAACACACACACAAGCGCGCGCGCGCACGCACGCACGCACGCACGCACGCACGCACGCACGCACGCAAGCATGCACGCATACACACACACACACACACACACACACACACACGCGCGCACGCGCGCACGCACACGCACGCACACACACGCACGCACGCACGCACGCACGCACGCACGCACACACGCCACACATTTATGCTTGAATCGTTCCTGTATGAACATAACTATTTCATCCCCCCCCTCCCCCCACATGCTTTCTGACTCCTGGCCCCCACCCCCACTCACACATTGCAACCCCCACACCCCCTCCCCGCCCCCCCGCCCTCCTGCCCATGCTTTGTGGCTCGTGGTCCCCATCCCCCACTCACATTGCCCCCCCCCCCCCCCCCCCCCCCCCCTACCCATGCTTTGTGACTCCTGGCTCCCAACCCCCACTCACATTTTGCCCCCCCTCCTTCGCATGCTTTCTGACTCGTGGTCCCACACCCCCCACTCACATTTTGCCCCCACCCCCCACCCCTCCTTTGCATGCTTTCTGACTCGCGGTGCCTACCCCCCACTCACATTTTGCCCCCCTCCCCATGCATGCTTTCTGACTCGTGGTGTCTACACCCACTCACATTTTGCCCCCCCCCCCCCCCCCCCCCCCCCCCCCCCCCCTCCTTCTATGTAAGGTACATAGATGATGGATTGGGAGCCACATCCATGCCAGAACATGACCTCCAGAATTTCCTCAACTTTGCTCAGACCTTCCATCCATCCATCCAGCTGACCTACACCATTTCACAGACGGTTAACTTCCTGGACATCACTATCTCCCTCAAAGATGGACTGCTTCAAACCTCAGTCTTCTACAAACCTACTGATGCGCACTCATACCTGGACTACACATCTTCCCACCATCAGTCCACTAAAAACAGCATTCCATATTCTGAATTCCTTCGCCTACGCAGACTCTGCTCTAGCGAAGAAGATTTCACCATACAAGCAGCCAAAATGTCTGAATTTTTCACCAACCGTGGATACCTTAGTGCCGTCATCAATGATGCTCTCAGCCGCACTGCAGCTAAATCCAGAACATCTACTCTGGAAACTAAACCTCCCAAAGAGACAGACAGACCTACTGTCTGCCTTCTCTTCCATCCTCACACTCTGCTCATCTGCAGGATCCTGAAGTCTAACTGGCACATAGTAGAAAATCATAAACCTGCCTTTGAGACCAAACCCGTGATCACTTTCAAACGTGACAAAAACCTCAACGTCCTACTGGTGCGCTCTAAGCTGAACAAAATCTCCACACCTAAACCACCAGGTACTTACCCCTGCTCAAAACCCAACTGCAAAATCTGCTCTCTCACCAAACCAGACACCATCTTATATGGCCCCACAGGCTCTTTCACTATTAAACGCACTTTCTCCTGCCAGAGCCACAACATTGTGTATGCCATCCACTGTCAGCTGTGTGGTAAGATATATGTAGGTGAGACATCTCGCACACTTGACACGCGCATCTCTGACACATCTGGCCGACATCCGCCACCATCGGCCCAAACCAGTCGCTCTACACTTCAACCATGCCCAACACAACATCAACCATGTCAAAGTCTTGGCACTTTGGCAATCGAAGAGTGACAACTTGGAACGCCTTATGCAGGAATCTCATCTCATTGCCAAAACTGGGCACCGTCCATCCTCATGGCATCAACGTCCAAAAGTAGCATGTACCATTCTACCTCTGCAGCTCCAGTCTGAAATATCCTCCACCTACACACACCCATATTACCCTACCTCCCACTGTTTACCTCAGACATAGGTTGCAGCTATCATCTTTTCCCTTTTCTACACTCTCCGAGTCTCACCATTTGCTACGTCAATCGACTTACTCCCCACTCCCCCCCCCCCTGCCTGCCTAGTAATGATGTGTTGGTAGGTAGGTGGCGGTTGCTGGGGGGAGATGAGATGGGGGTAACCAATGAACGAGGCTGACATTCCTAATGGAACACACACACACACACACACACACACACACACACACACACACAATAAATAGAATGCTAGCTCCTTTATTGTTCGTCGTTTCCTTTCCTTTCCTGGCGCCTTTGTTTCCGCTAGTGTTACTGCACTTACCATTGCTACTATCATCATTATCATCATTCTAGTACTGTCTGCTGTTGTTCATTGAGTATTTCAGCTCCTTTCCACCTAATATCATCCTACCTATATTACTTAAAACCATTATTACTGTATCACTATCATCATATCATTAACTTTACTGTTATCTCATCAACATCATTACTTCATTACATTTAATTTACGACAAACATTGTATATTAACATTGTTGTTGTTGTTGTTGTTGTGTTGTTTTTTTTTTTGTTGTTTTTTTTCTCCTTACTATCAGAATGAATACCTTTAGTACCATAAATATTAACATTGTTTTTTATTTATTTTTATTTTCATCTATTTATTCTATTACCATTATTTTTCAATTATTTATTTATGCATTTATTATCATTATTAGTATTATTAAATTTCTTTTAATGTTTCATTTATTTATTTATTCATTTATTTTTTAATTATTATAAAAAAATGTATTTTCTAAATATATTCTGTATCATGCGTTTATTACCTTAACCTTCACTATCGTTGTTAGCAGTACCATCCAGTAATAATATTGCTAGTATTGATACTACCACCACTAGCATTGACATCACCATCACCTTCGCCTCTTGGACTGTTGCCATGGCAACCCTGCTGTTTAAGAATCCTCTAACCCACTCTCCTTTCCCCCATACCCATACTTATTGACACCAAGATTGGTAGTAATCTTGTCTTTTTTAAAAAATAATATTTTGACCATTATTAGTATTCCTATCAGTAATATTATCATCATTACGACTTTAACTCACACATTATTTCCCTTTCAAACAGCCTCGTTCTCATTCAACGCCTTCTTTCTTGCGCTGAACTCAGAAGCGATCTGAAACATCAAAGCTAAGTGCATTTTCGTTATTGTTTTTGTTTCACCTGAGGTTGAAACGCGTGTGTTTGTCTTGTGACTCGATTGTCCACGTTTCTCTGGGTGGTTTGCTGACATTTATTTCACATTTCATGTTGCCGAGCAAGCTCTTTAGAACATCTTTTATTTTGATGTTTGGTTATTATTATTATTATTATTATTATTATTGTTATTATTGTTATTATTTTTTTTTTGGTTGCTTTGTAAAAAACAGGGTCAATCTAGTTTGATGTTAAAAAGAGGACTTGCGAGGCAAAATAAATGTGTGTGTGTGTGTGGGGGGGGGGGGGGGGGGTAGCCACATATTGACATTCTCTGCATGCCAGTCGCTCAGGGAACACTGATCACTCTAAAGACAACACCTCTACATAAATAGGGGGCAAACCAGACCGCAAAGCCAGCAACACACTGCTGCAGTCAAAATATCTGTGCTGTCTTTCGCAGCTTCCGTGTTACTCACAGCCGTCCAGCCCAGATGAAAATCGCAATCTTTAGTTTCTAGCTTACATGCCCGACTGACGACCCCACGCTGGGACCTTCACCACTGTGGAATGAAAGACGGAGTGTGGGAACAGCGCTCTCGGCATGTGCACGTAAGGAGCAACGCGTGATTCTGGTGCTGCTGTTTCTCTCTTTTTTTTTTTTTCATGCTGTATTACGCTTACACAGCCCATAACTGAATATAATGTACTCTGTGTGTGATGTGTGTGTTGAGCTTCTTCTTTGTATCATTTGATATGACTTAGGTACTTCGCGCATTTGTGTGCATAAATCAGTTGTTTTTTTTTTTATGCCTGTTGTGCCTTCCCATAAGTTTGCCAGACTGTGGTGTCGGTGAAGAGCCACCGACGGTGTGTGTGTGTGTGTGTGTGTGTGTGTGTGTGTGTGTGACCGACCCTGCATTGGCTAGTCTTGCTGTTTACATATAGGCCTACTTCATTCCGATCATTTGTATGTGTGTGCATGTTTGTAGTGCCAGCAATGTGGGGGCGTTTGCATACAACTTCAGTGAACTCAAAAGACGTCTAGATCTGTTTGCCCTGTGTGCGGCGATCGTGTGCTTAGAAAGCTAAAAGTTAAGGATAAAATGCTAAAACGTTGTGTTAACTTCTCCAATGATTTTTTTTGTGCAGTATTTCAGTCTAGGTATTTCTGGAGATGAAGAAGGCAAACAGACCAAGTGTATCTGCATAAAATGCTACCATGAACTGAAAAAAACGAGACAGGGAGAGGTAGGGATACATGTCTGAGTTTGAGAGTGATTGAAAGGGGAACGCATGCTCTCCACTGAGTTGAACTTTCATTTCACTTTGTGTGTGTTCGTTAGTCTGTTTCATTCGTTTTTTTTGTTTTTGTTTGTTTGTTGTTTGTTTGTTTTTTTTTGTTTTTTTTTTCTGTCGGCAAATCTTTGTGCTGCTTGCCAGCAATCCATTTGGAAGAAGACCCATTCATGTTTGGTATCGTTCTGTCAGTCAAAGACCCCACAATCCAGTGACATCAATCGAACCACACTTCGCTGTATTCTGCACAAAGTGTAATGAAAAAACACTGCACCCTATTTCCAACACGCGATCAGCCAGACAGCTAGTATCACATTAGGCGCAGGGAGGAAAGCTTGTGGAAGGTTAGCGCGAGGAAGCTGGCAGCTGTAAGCTACAGTGTGCTGTTTAATCAAACTGCCGCCATCTCCATCCCTTTCCTCTCGCCTTTCCTCTGCAACCGGTAGGTGGGCAAAGGTCATTGCCCTTCTCTTCTACTAAATATTCCTCTGCGGACAAGTGTGTGTTGTCTGCCTCACCCCATGCAAAGTATCAAAACGTATTTAATTTGAATGAAAACCTCAGAACCCAATGAATAAATTGAAATAAGTCACATCCGACAACTTTGTGGTTGTTTAATATTATTGATGATGAAAGTTGGTGAGTGAACCCACTTTTAACCTGTTGCATCATATTTTCCTCTATTTCGATTTTAAAAAAAAAAAAAAAACAGCGTGAAATAATTTTGTGATGAACGAACAGCTGGCACTTCACTCTTTTCATACATATAAATGTCATTATCCAACATTGTGTCTGAGTTGAAAACTTTGTTTTGGAAAATTGATACTAAACACAACTGGCTTTCTTTGCCACATGGCCGCCCGTCGAATTGTGTTTTTTGATGTGATTTCCGATAAAATATTACTCTGTTGATATATCTAGTTGCAAAGTGAGATGACTGCAGGCGGAAATCTAAACAAATCTTAAATAAATGTCAGCGAACCGCCCAGAGAAACGTGGACAAACGAGTCACAAGACAAAACACAACGCGTTTTCGACATCTTTGATCTTCTTCAGGTGAAACAAAAACGAATAACATAACGAAAATGCACTTAGTTTGATCGCTTCAGATCGCTTCAGAGTTCATTTATTTAAGGTCTGTTGATATATCATCTGGTATATATATTTTTTTTAATAGATTTTAGTTTCATCTATCCTAGATATGGAGTCATTAGCAAGATTCCAATCGGAAAGTCCTAATTTTGTGAAACAACAAATTAGATCAAAATTCCAACAATGAACAAAAAAGGCGACTTGCTCAAGGGAGGCCAGCGCCGTCAGTCATTTTGTATAGTCGCAAGCCTGTGTGGAAAAGATCCTAGGCATGCGATACACAAAATGAGAGCTTATGGACTTTACTTCTAATGTGCATTCTCAGGTTCTTCCTTTTTTTTTTTTTTGGTCAATTTTTGTTTTGAAATCAAGAATTATTCAAGTTTGTTTGATGGACGATTGAAAATGGCGCCAAAATTAATTGTGCACAATGCCGGTTTAGAGGAAATATTGGCTTCTAGGCCCATTACGGTTGTAACGAATAGAATACATTAATTTTGTGACTTCAGCAAGGAATGTACAACTATGTAGGTCCTATGGTATTCGTATGTTAATGAGTTTACACAAAAGATGAGATTCATCGATCAAGGGATGTAAGTGGAACAGTAACTCTTGAACAAAAACATTTTGTCAACGACAGGTAGCCAAGAAATGTACTGTTAGCACCTGGCTACATCACATTTAAAATGAGCTTGGTTCAGCAAAATTTAAAGTCACAAAACTGAATTAGAAGTGCATAGCTATAAATGCAAGTCCACTACTTCAAAAGTGGAAGACCATGGATCATCTTTTTTGTTTACGTATGATGATGTTTAAGTATATAAATCATTTAGTGTTTGTGTGAAACCTAAAAAAAAGATCAACCGAATTGCATGTCCAACCTGCTTTCTGTGAGAAAACATTTAAACTGATGACATGGTTTGTAAGACGGCAAACTAGTAAAATAGGGAAAGTACACAGTAAAACAATTCCTGGGAGAAAACAGTGAATTTCTGACGTATCATGCATGTGGAACAGACGCTGAATTTCTGGGTTGACTTTGTAAGATTTTAGGGCCCGATGTTCTTAATTATGGAGTCTGTTAGTAAAACTGGAATAAATCGAAATATGAATAATTTCAGAGACCTGGACATGCCCAGAGCGTTATGACTAATTTAGAGAGTACATCAAGGATCAACACTTTTCTATGTGTTTTTCTACAGAAGCGTACCATAACCCTGATGTTGTAAAAAGGTCACAAAAACTAGATGTTCATATTCCATGGAAAGTAGTCTTTAGGGGAAAAAAAGTCATAAAATCGCTGAGGTAAGTATAAAATGGTTTCAGATTGGACAGTCCATAGAATGATGGCAAAACATGTTGTTTTACATGCGACGGTTGTTTGTCCAACACCTATAGTTCTATGAACTATTCTAATCTGTTCTATGAACTGCTCTATACTGATGCATTTGACTTCTAAACTGCGTACTGTGTAGTTCCGATAAACATTCCATCAAATATTCGTGTGGAGGTTGTTTACATATCAGGTTTATGCTAGCTCCCTGAAACAATTATTCAATGAAAAATGTGGAAATACACATACCAGTAAGATGTCACGTGATTTTGCTGCTTTTTGTCCATGTGAATAGCCACCCTGTCCCTGATACAACCTTTGACTTCGTCATGATGTTTGCCAAACTGTATTTATGTAAGTGTAGACCTGGAAATTGTCTAACACATATTTTGGCATTCAGAAACAGCTGAATGCAAGAGGTGGAATTGGACAATGCAATGCAGATATGAACAATAGTCTGCCCGAGTCTGCTACAAATTGCAAGTATTGCAAAGTGATATTTTCCAATGCTCTGTAGATGATACAAACTGTCTTTAGTCTCTCAAGACGTGGTGGATGCGAATGTCGCATCATTTTCAGTTATTATGCATGCTTTTTGCCCAGATGAACACACAATCTGTCCTGTTATTCCATTTTATGTTAATTGTTTTATCCTTTTCGGAATTATGTATGCGCCATCTTTTTGTTTCATTTTCGTGTGCCTGTTCGTTTGATTAATAACATGTGTATGATAAAAAAAATATGACAAAAACTAAGTGTTCAACTGAACACATATCAGTCAGATAATTTTATTGTTGACATAACTAAAGATGAATAATCCGAGGTGTTAAAGAATGCACGGAATTGAATAAGCCAAGGCATACAAGGAATAACCATTATTACTAACACCACCACACTCCCCTGGGTTTTACTTGACTGTCAATCTGTCTGTCTGTCTGTCTGTCTGTCTGTCTGTCTGTCTGTCTGTCTGTCTGTCTGTCTGTCTTTTTTATCATCTGTCTGTCTTGCTGCCTTTTTTCCGTCTTTCTTTTTCTTTCTTTCTTTCCTACTTTTTCTTTCTTTCTTTCCTTTATACTTTTTTTTTAAATTTTCAAACAGCCAATGCATTGTGAGAGCCATTCCAATGATGAAGGTTAACGTGTCACAGAAAGGTTGCCTTCAGCAGAAGGCATAATGATGATAGCATGTTTATCTAAGTGAAATGTACATAGATACAACAACAACAACAGCAGCAGCAGCAGCAGCAGCAGCAGCAACAGCAACAACAACAACAACAACAACAACAACAACAACAACAACAACAACAACGAAAGAGCAACAACAAGGAGGAGGCCTATTTCATTGTCATTAAGCCATACAGCTTAAACCAAGATTGATGCATATGTATATCAAACATTCATAGCAAAGGGACATACTGCAGTAAATCTGACAATTCTATCGGTACGTTATGCACTTAACGATACAATTTAAAATTGTGCCTGTATTATGAATCTCTCTATACTTTATATCATGTTAAAAAAAAAAATCTGAGTCTTTCAACAGATAGAAAAAAGGCAGACATCTAATATGAATGGGTACTGGTGAGAATGTATGCAAATAGGCTCGTTCATTTTACAATAATATGAGGTCACACATAATCATTGATATGTAAATATCGTTTAATGGTCCCATAAACAGATGGTGCTGTCAATGTGACCCAGTGCCTTCTTAATTATCTGTACTTGGCATGGAGGTTCCAGCATATAATATAGGAGAAGATGGGGAGACAGAGGGCCTGGGGGTGTCAGGTACGGAGCTTAAGAAACACCAGTTGCACACAAGTCATCTTTTAGATAGGGAATGTGACAGAATGCCTCACTGAAAAACAAAAACAAACAAACAAACAAACAAAACTTGTTACACATTAAACAATGCAAAGATGAACAAGGCCTAAATGCAAATAAAAGACAAACAAACAGATAAACAAAACTAGAGGATAAACAAACAAGCAAACAAATTCTATAGGACTAAACAGACTAAAAACTGCATGGTTTGCATATAACTAAGAAGAAGAACAACAACAACGACAACGGCGAAGACGACAACAATGACAATGACACTGACGACTACACCAATTGACTTGGAACGCTGCAAAACTAAAATACCGAGACCCCATTTCACAAATGGCAAATCCAATACAACAGAGACACATGCAGCAGGTAAGTGTGTGTAGGTGTGGACCTTGTTCATAGTCTGGTCAAAATCGGCTTATTCCTTGGAGGAAAGTTGAGTGTTAACAGTTCTTGTATTGACAAATCGTGGGTACTTTCTCTTATTGCTTATGAACCTACCTGGCAACAAATGAATCAACTCTAAACACGTACCTCATAAACTTACTACAAAAGAAAAGGTTGAGTGAAAAGATTGCAGTTTAGTGGAACAAATATACCGAGTCTATCTATCTCTCTATTTATCTCTCCCTCTCCCTCTCTCTCTCTCTCTCTCTCTCTATATCTATATATATATATATATATATATATATATATATATATATATATATATATATATATATATATATATACAGAGAGAGAGACAGTGAGAGAAAGAGTGAGAGAGAGAGAGAGAATTTGTTTGTTTGCCGTTACAGAAAGGACATGTATGGTAATACAATCTGGGTATAAATGCCATTTATTTACAGAAAGGAAAGTGAACAAATGTGAAATCCACTCTAGGTAAAACGCATGTGTTTAGAAGGATTGGGTCTGAAAACGAAGGGGTATGAGAAGAAATCCTTCTCCATTGAGGCCTGGTGGTGAAGAGTTTTGTTGCTGTCAACAGAAGGCAGCAGGACCAGACAGCCACAGCTGTTTGTTGTTGCTGTCGACAGAAGGCAGCAGGACCAGACAGCCACAGCTGTTTGTTGTTGCTGTCGACAGAAGGCAGCAGGACCAGACGGCCACAGCTGTTTACTGTTGCTGTCGACAGAAGGCAGCAGGACTAGACGGCCACAGCTGTTTGTTGTTGCTATCAACAGAAGGCAGCAGGACCAGACAGCCACAGCTGTTTGTTGTTGCTGTCGACAAAAGGCAGCAGGACCAGACAGCCACAGCTGTTTGTTGTTGCTGTCGACAAAAGGCAGCAGGACCAGACAGCCACAGCTGTTTGTTGTTGCTGTCGACAAAAGGCAGCAGGACCAGACAGCCACAGCTGTTTGTTGTTGCTGTCAACAGAATGCAGCAGGACCAGACGGCCACAGCTGTTTGTTGTTGCTGTCAACAGAAGGCAGCAGGACCAGACAGCCACAGCTGTTTTCACTCTGTCAAGACATTACCAGGCCTGCTGCTGGTTCTGTCGTTACCTGCTGGACCACAGAGCCACTTACATGTACACTTATATCTGTCTTTCTGTCTGTCTGTCTGTCTGTCTGTCTGTTTGTCTCTCTGTCTGTCCATCCGTCTATCTATCTACTGTTTGTTTGCCCTTACAGAAAGGGCATGTAGAATCATGCATCTATCTATCTGCCTATATCTATCTATCTATCTATCTATCTATCTATCTATCTATCTATCTATCTATCTATCTATCTATCTATCTATCTATCTATCTATCTATCTATCTGTCTGTCTATCTGTCTGTCTCGTCTGTCTGTCTATCTATCTATCTATCTATCTATCTATCTATCTATCTATCTATCTATCTATCTATCTATCTGGTTGTTTGCCCTTATAGAAAGGATACACAGGATTATCTGATTTCTCCATTTTCCCAGATACAAATTTGAGAGAACGAGGTTGTGTACAGATCTGATTTCTTTTCAGGAGAGAGAGAGAGAGAGAGAGAAGAGAGAGAGAGAGAGAGAGAGAGAGAGAGAGAGAGAGAGAGAGAGAGAGAGAGAGTACTTTAGGAAATCAGAAACTGTGTAAACAAAAGACGCCTCTTCAGAACTTGTACAGCTCTCAGGTCGTTTCAGACACGCCAGACTAGAAATGGGTCATGAACGCTGGGCTCAGTTTTAGTAAAGGGAGCGAAGGAACTCTGAAAACCCGCCCTTGTTGAAATGAATACATGTGTATGGTAGACTGAGTTTTGAGGGAAAGCAGGAGCAGAATTACGATTTACAGAACAATATGCAGATAAGAAGAATGTGGCAGACCAGTCGTCGTCTGTGTGTGAACTAGGCCGACTTTGATGGATGGATTTGGCATCATGACTACTATCATGGTTAGGACGCTGCAGGAGATGCAGCTACCTACTATTGATTGTGGCTGCTCGACTCCAGTACCAAGGGGGAAAGATGACAGTAAGTAAACAAGGGTGGTGGTGGTGGGATGGGGTGTAGAGTTACACACAAAGACTGAACAGAAAGAAGCACCAGGGACCAACACTCATGGTGATGCTGCCGTCACTATTGATTGTTGCAGGCACACACCAGTACAGCAGAAAGGGAAATAGTGAGAAGTAAGAGTGGCAGAAATAATAGGATATAGAGATGTGGAAACAAGGAACAAAGACAGAAATAGAACAGGACCGGACAGGTAATAAAGATGGAGAGGACGAACGAAAGAAACAAAATCCAACAACAGAGCCATTACTTTCAACAACAATGGAGATTTTTGTTGTTGTTGTTGTTGTTGTCACTGCTTAATAGACCTTCAGCCAATGTACTATAGATGACATGTATCCCAGGATGTGGGTGGGACAGAGCCAGAAGATGTCCCAGAAGAAGGGAGGAAAAGGCAGACTAAGAAGGCCGAGGAAATAGTGCTTCCTGCTGTAAGCAAAATCAACGCAACATTTTTGTAAGGGGCGCGGGGTGAGGTGTGTGTGTGTGTGGGGGGGGGGGGGGGGGGGGGGGGGGGGGGACTCAGAGTAGAAGATCGGGAAGGAACATTTTCTGCCTCAATCCCAGAAGAACTGATGTGCAGGTCGAAGCAACATGCTCGCGTTTTCTTGGGGGAAACTGGTGATGTTGAATTCTTAGAACACAAACAACATGGGATAATTTGAAAGCTTGCGTTTGTAGCCTTCGAAGGGAAGAATCAGAGGCGAATATAAAACCAGAAAAGACTATTTTCTGTCCAGTCACTAGAAGAACACACATCCTGCAATTGTTTCCATTCGTTTACTTTGTATCAAAAACCTAGCGAGCGTTTCCTGCTTGACAATAATGCGCGAGTTATGAGGCTGGAATCTCAGAACAAAGGCAAGAAGGGATAAACAATTCTAAGAAGAACAACTATTTCTTGTTTGTTTTCATTTACCTTGTCCACGAAGTCGTTCCTCTAGGGAAAGTGAAATGTGTCTTTTCCTCCTGGAGCAGTCTCATGAAGGCTCTGTCACACAGGGAAACGTGTCAAAGTAGTCATGGCGAATGTGGGAAGAGCA
The DNA here is from genome assembly GCA_016801955.1 of Conus betulinus. NCBI lineage: Eukaryota > Metazoa > Mollusca > Gastropoda > Neogastropoda > Conidae > Conus > Conus betulinus. The sequence goes on along the minus strand of JADBJO010007362.1, from coordinate 38,288 downwards.
CACACACACACACACACACACACACACACACACACACACACACACACACACACACACACACACACACACACACACACACACACACACTCTCTCTCTCTCTCTCTCTCTCTCTCTCTCTCTCTCTCTCTCTCTCTCTCTCTCTCTCTCTCTTCACCTTGTAAGTCAAGTTTATCTTAACTCCTCTACTTACATAAAATCCAACTCAAGACAGCTCCCTCAGGAAAGTAGGGCCAGTGAACCTATGTAACACCTCACTGATACTACCAGAACTACAACACAATGAAATGGGTTGTGAAAATGTCTGTGTTTATATAAAACACCAGTGATAATCGATCTGAAATCGTCAGACTATGAACTTGGTGTTCGTGATCCTCCATTTTTTTGTGGTGTATATATATATATATATATATATATATTTATATATATATATATATATATATATATATATATATATATATATATATATATGCGTTATGAACCTGTATGGGAGCATCCCGCATGATGACATGGATACAGCCATACGGCACTTCCTCAGTGTATGGCCATGTGAGAACACTCCCCCTCCCGCATGGTAGTTGAGGTTATGCGCCACGTCCTCGACAACAACTTCTTCCACTTTAACGACGGGATATACCGACAAAGAACAGGTACAGCCATGGGGACACCCCTGGCCCCCAGCGTAGCCAATTTATTCATGGGGTGGCTGGAATCTACCATCTGGAGAGAGCAGCCCTGTCCCCGTCGATAGCGAGCTGTGGCGAAGGTTTATTGATGACATCTTCGTCCTGTGGACGGGGACTCAACTGGAGCTCCATGAATTCATTTGCCATCTTAACTCGATCCATCTACAGTCAAATTCACCGTGAACAGCTCCACCTGCAGTATCCCGTACCTCGACGTCCTCATCAGACTCGAGAACGGCTTCTTCACGACAGAACTTTATGCCAAAGAAATAGACAGCCATAGTTACCTCCCCTTCCACTCCAGCCACCCTAGGTATTGTGTCAGGAACATACCCACTGGACAGTTCTTGCGACTGCGGAGGTTGTGCGCTACAGAGGATGACTTTGAGAGGCATAGCAAGGACATGACGATGAACTTCCGGGCACGTGGATACCCTGGGAGCGTCATCAGGAAGGCATGGCAGAAGGCCAAGGACACACCCCCCGCCAGTCTCTGTTACAGTACAAGGACCAGCACAAGAAACGGAGTAGCAGGGTCCCTATGGTTGTAACCCAAACCCTCGCAACCCTCCCCTGAGGAAATGGCTGAGAGAGGGCATGGACCAGCTTCACCAGAGCACCAGAATGCAGAGGACCATGCCAGAAGCGCCTGTTGTGGGGGAAAGGAAGGCGTGGTCACTCCACAACATCCTCATGCCATCCGGTCTGCCCCCATCTCCAGTCCAGAAGGAAGAAGCGGGTATTTTTGCATGCGGCAGATGCATCACCTGCCGTGAGCACCTCGTGAAGGGCACCACGTTCTCAAGCGCTCGTGCAGGGGAGACCTTCACAGTGCGCCAGAGACTGACGTGTGACACCCAAAAAACGTCATATACCTGCTATTCTGCTCCAAATGCCAGTATAGTCAATATGTAGGAGAGAAACCAAAAACAACATCAAGATGAGGTTCTACCTTCACCGCAGTCACATCATGAACAATGCAGGGTCCCACGTGACGAGACATTTCAATCAGGCAGGCCACTCGGTGTCCCACATGCGATGCAAGATCATTGACATTGTCCAGGGGGAAGAGCCATGACGCAAAAAAACGCAGGGAATACTTCTGGACTGAGAAACTGGACACCATCACCCCCCACGGCCTGAACTCAGAACAGAACTTCTAACCCAGCACAGGCTTGGTAGCAGAGCAGGACCTTAATGATACTGTTCAGCAGTAGTGCCCATGTGTACCCCGAGGCCCCTGGGTGGGAGTGGAGTGGTGTGGTGTGAGTGTGTGTGTGTGTGTGGGGGGAGGAGGGTGCGGGGAGAGGGGAGACGGAACTGGTGGCAAGGGTTCCAGTGGTGTGACTCTGGGTCTCGTGGCAGGGGACTAGTAGCGTTTTGGTTTTGATTATGTGGATGGGAAGATATAGACGGATAGAGATAGAGGAGAGAGGAGTACAGTTCATCCCCCCCCCTTTGGAGAGAGAGAGAGAGAGAGAGAGAGAGAGAGAGAGAGAGAGAGAGAGAGAGAGAGAGAGAGAGAGAGAGAGAGAGAGAGAGAGAGAGAGAGAGAGAGAGAGAGAGAGAGAGAGAGAGAGAGGAGAGAGAGAGAGGTACAGAGAGAGGGGAGACGGAACTGGTGGCAGGGGTTCCAGTGGCGTGACTCTCTGGTCTCGTGGCAGGGGACTGGTAGCGTTTGGTTTAGATTGTTATGTGGATGTGGCGATGTAGACGGAGAGAGGTAGAGAAGAGATGACTAACCCCCCTGCACCCCCCCTCCACCCTCACCCCCAGAGAGAGAGAGAGAGAGAGAGAGAGAGAGAGAGAGAGAGAGAGAGAGAGAGAGGAGGTACGGTTCATTCCCCCCTCGCCCCGTCCCCCGCTCCCCCTCTTCTCTCCCCCCCCCTTCCCCCTCCCTCATGCCGCCCCAGCTTGTTCCCTATTTGCAGGTCTTTCGTGCAGTTATCCGTTCTCAGTCAGGTAGAATGTGATTTTTTCTCATGGTTTGCAGTTTTGAGCCTTGATTGAGTTATAGTCAGGAACACCTTGTGATTGAAAAAAAAAATGTTCTCAGATGGAATAAAAATTCCCTTGAGGAAGGCCTCGTGGTCGAAATATTGGGGACTAATTAACAAAACTTGTTGGTTTTTTCATTCACACACACACACACACACACACACACACACACACACACACACACACACACACAGATATATATATATATATATATATATATATATATATATATATACTCTTTATGTTCATGTTCATACTTATACAGGATGTGTTACATATTGGTTGGAGCTTTTGAGAATGTCTGATGAGCGTCGGCCTATAAAATCTTATACAATGCTGTAAGATCGCCATTACAAAAACCAGAACAATTGGGTTTCTGCCATGTGCTTTACTTTATACAAGTTTGGATTCGGACATGTATGGGTACACCGAGATGTTCAAAATATTCGCCTTTTTCTTAGAGAATTCAAGCAAAGGCTAATCGACTGTTTCATTCAAGGATGGGAGGCTCAGTTGAGAGATAAAAGTCGGTGTACATGTTGTGCATCTTTCAGACTGTCCTTTGGTACAATACTTATTCTAACTAAAACAGAGTGTATTAAAAAAGACCTTAATCAGATTTAGATCAGGTGTTTCATCATTACGAACGCATCAGTACCGATATTCCATTAATGTCTCCCCTAACTGCCCTTTTTGTAAGAATGTCACAGAAAGTGAACTTCATTTTATGCGTCGTCTGTCTCAAATACTCAAATGTTAGAGGAAAAATACATTCCCCATAAGTATTACAATAACCCATCTTCTTTCAGGTTATCGCTACTGATGTGTGACACTAAATGTATGTGCAAACTGACAGCATATCTAACTGGTGCATTTAAAATCCGTAGTCTTGCTATTTCGTCTACAGGTTAGTATGGATGTTGATCATGTTCATTTTCAATGTAGTATCCTGACATGATTTCCATTAGTAACCCCTCCCTTTGACATGGGCAGAAGGCCTGGCTCATTAAACATTTTGTCTTTTGTCATTTAAACAAATCTTGAATAAATGTCAGCAAACCGCCCAGAGAAACGTGGACAAACGAGTCACAAGACAAACCACAACGCGTTTCGACCTCTTAGGTCTTCTTCAGGTGCAACAAACATGAAACAAATAACGAAAATGCACTTAGCTTTGATCGCTTCTGTGTTCAGCGCAAGAAAGAAGGCGTTGAATGAAAAAGAGGCTGTTGGAAGGGAAATAATGTGCGAGTCAAAGTCGTAATGATGATAATAATATTACTGATAGGAATACTAATAATGGTCAAAATATTATATATATTAAAAAAAAAAAGACAAGAGATTACTACCAGTCTTGGTGTCAATAAGTAGGTGTGGGAGAAAGGAGAGTGGGTTAGAGGATTCTTAAACAGCAGGGTTGCCGTGGCAACAGTCCCGGAGGCTAAGGCGATGGTGATGGCAATGCTGGGCGGTTCGCTGACATTTAGTTAAGATTTGTTTAGATTTCCGCCTGCAGTCATTTCACTTTGCAACTAGATCTCTTTTGTCATTTGTCATTTGTCTCTCTCTGTCTCTGTCCGTCTCTGTCTCTCTGTCTCTCTCTCTCTCTCTCTCTCTGTCTCTCTCTCTGTCTCTCTCTCTCTCTCTCTCTCTCTCTCTCTCTCTTTGTGCATGCGTGCACGCGTGCATGCTTGTACGTGCCAGCGCATGCCCGTGCTTTGTGTGTGTGTGTGTGTGTGTGTGTGTGTGTGTGTGTGTGTGTGTGCCATAAATCAAGAAAACAGTAGAAGTGATGACAGGGATGACAACACTGAAGTCCATTTGGCGTGACACAAGCACTTTACCATGACAACCCAACTCATGCATTCCTTGGTCAGAGGATTGTTTGTGCACACATGTGAACCCTTCGTAGGCACACACTGCCGATCTCTGAAGCCAATCATAAACCTACAGATAACATGTCACCACGAGGTCTGGAATGTCAGAGAGGGACGAACCAGCGAACCACACGATCCTCTGGCCACTGTTGTATGGACAATGACATTCTGCTAGCCAGACAAGGTCAGCCAGACTGACAACAGCCCACCCACAGGGCACAGTGGCCAGGAGGAGGAGAAGAGGCAGACAGAGGGAGAGATGGCCGTCAGTATCTGGGAGCACACAGACCTGTCCTGGGCTAGCCTTTAGTGGGCCGTAGATAATGGCACCAGATGGGAAGTTGTCGGTGAGTCATTGCTGTGTCTGAACAACACCTGCTTGGGTTAGGATGTGGGTGAAGCAAGTCAAATTAAATACGGAAGAGAAAAAAAAGATGAGTTCATGTATACCACCTTCTGTTTGGGTGCCTGCTCTACATGCCAGGCATTGGCCTTTATCAATTATATATCTATTCCAACTTACTTTATTTCATTTCACTGTATTACCTTGGACCTTTTGTTACTCTTTTGTTCGAAGACTTGTGTTCCTGACCCAACTCGTCGTGCTTTCAAAGTTTTTATCACTTTCTCTTCTAGCACCTTCTGTCGTCCCTGCATGACCACAGTCCACAAGTAGAGAAATGGGCTGAGAGCAGAGCTGAGTGGTAACCCAAATACAACCAGGGCGTCATGGGCGTTGCTTATGTTGATGTACCACTTGTTGCCATGACCATGACAAAGCCCAGAATAAGCCAGCTTGCACTGTTCGCGGTCGCCAGTTTTTGCATCAGATGCACAGCAGAATACACAGACCTAGATGAGGTATCAAGCATAGTTCTGAATGTAGGTATTTGTCTGTAAATCACAAATTGGCCAACCGTTATTGTAAAGCAGATCACAAAATTAATAGTCACAATGACGTTTGACCATCGGAATTCTTGATTACATCTGTGGTGATTAAATAATGGCATGCGACACAGACCTGACTGACCTTGAACTCCCCACTGTGACGACCCAGGAAAAAAATGGTATCAAGGATATCAGGGTTCCAGCACACCATGGCACTATGACAGCTGCTGTCAGCGGAACTCTCGTCAGCGTGCATGAGCGCTTACGAAAGCCAATGACAGTGAGGTGATCCACGGTGATGAACCCATGATGATGAGAAATGACACCTCACTGGACAGATAGAACAGAAACTCGGCGGCCACCTTACAAGGCAGGCTGTTGATCCATGTCTTTTCACGGTGGATGTAACGATCTTGGAATATCTCATTAGCTCCTACAATGATACTGGTATGATAGCCTGTACAAGTTTGAGCAAACAACAAATCAGCAATCATCAACTTATTGCTTTTAAAGTGTCCTTTCACTGTGAATAAACTGATGAAACTAATCAGGTTTCCTAACGTGGCGCACAAACAGACCACCCAAAAGAAGATTCTGTACAGTTCAGTTGGCATCAGTGTTGTACATGAAAGAAGCATAGTTTGAGGTGCAGAGCACTTTATTTCATCAAAGTTCTTGGGAAGTAAATTCTCACAGCAGAATCTGTAATTTGAAGCAAAGATATTTACTAATGATCAGACTTTGATAACAAATTCAATGAAAATTCCTCCAGTGGGTTAAATCTAATGTCTACTTCACGAAGATATGGTGTGTTTTAAAACCCATAGATCCAATCCTTTAATAGCAGCAAAGGAAAGATTTAAATGAATGACACGAGGCAAGAAAATGGACAATACACGATTGAGTACATGAAGATTTGTTTCTGATATATCAATATGCAATAGTGAGTAATGAATATGTTTTGTCAATGTGTTCATTGTCTTTGACCTTATGGGATTTTTGGCTAATAGGAGCGTTTTCAAATTTCGCAGTTGAAGAAAATTAGTTGTATTGAGATATGTTAGACAGTTGTTTGTGAGACTGATGTGTTGTAAGTTGAGAAGCTTTATGCTTGTTGTGTTAGAAACATGGCAATGAGACAGAGTAAGATGAATGAGATAGACATTTGTATTAAAATCATCAGGTGACATCCCTGATCCTGTGGCGTCCACATATCGGAGCTGTGAAAAGAGATCAACAGGAAACGTGTTTCTGCAAATGAAAAGGTGACCTTGACACAGACAACCTTCAGGACAAGATGTATCACACATCAGTTCATCATCTCGTTGTGGACACTGGCCCAGCCATCACACAGGTGAACTCTGTGGAGACAGGTTGTAGATGCTCGACACTTGAACAATCCAGTGCATTGAACTTTGTCACAGTCCTGTTCGTCCTCTCCATGAACACAGTCAGAGAATCCATTACATCGAGTGTAGACAGGAAGACAGTACAGCCATTCCGATGTACAGCGGTAATGAGTGTCAGGACAAGGTTCTTCAGTGTCCATCACGTGTTGTGTAAAGTAACCAGTCCCATCCAAGTCAATGTAAAATCGTTGCTTCATCTTTGCACCTCTGAACTGAATGCAGTATGTACACGGAGTCCAACCTTGCTGCTGGCAGCCGATCTCATCAGAATCATCCACACAATCAGAGTGCTCATTACAACGCTGACAGTGTAACACACACTGACCGTTAGAACACCCAAAGCCCTGACAAGAAGGGAGATAACAAAATGATTCATCACTATTGTCTGGACAGTCCTGTCTGACGTCACACACTAAAGTGTAATGCAGTAACGTGACATCATCATTACAAGCGAACATGACATGTGCACATTTCACATCTCTCTCAGCAGGTGACAACATCTCGTCCTGCTCAGCACTGGCATTCAGAACTGCCAGACTTTGAGGGTGATAGGAGTTCCCACAGTGACTGCCAGGGTCACAGTACATGAAAGTATGGATGATAGCACTGGCTGGACAAAGCAACAAACTTTGCCTTGTGTGTGTGAAAGAGGACGGGGTGGACTGTGACTGGGTCCATACAGCTTGGGGAGGAACGACACTAGAGGCTTGTAGTTTGGTTTCACATAGCACAGCCTTTGAAAAAAATAAATTCGGTGTTTTCATTCTAAAGCCAATCCATGACCAAACCCCTTCCAATTTTCTCCTTGAAACGACAAATGCATTTACAAATCTGAAATGTTTCATATTGTAGATCATAGTATCGTCAGGCCATTTACGGAAGTGACTATACATGAAAGGTACCAAGGACCAACCTGAAGTGTAACCCACAGTTACATCGAAACGAAAATAATTTCTGAAAATGCTTAGGGAGTCTTCAAATTCTGTTCTCGTTTTTACAGACCCGATTTCCTGGCCATATTTTCTGCATTCATAGGACAGAAATACATGATCTAAATATTGGTTTACCAGGACAAGTTTGAAACATTTGTTTGTTGAAGCCACCATCCCCTGACAGCCAGGACTGCTGAAGGGACAGTGTTCGGTTTCATCCCGTCCATCTTCACACTCTGTCTTCAGATTGCACTGCAGGAAGGGATGAAATGTGGAGTAATTAGTCACAGAGCAGTTGAGCAACCCACTGGGCAGAGTATAAGGATGGCCAGAGACACAGAACGTAGAGAAGACCATTTTGAAACAGATTGGCATGGAGGTGGAGTGCATCCTGAAATAGGAAGCAAGAAACAAGCACGCTTGTTTGAAACACTCACCACACACAAAAGCAGTGTGTTCTTGGGATGTGTTATGCTTCCGGTATGTCACTCATAAGGATGACAAGACCCAAGTGTAAAGGTCTGCAGAACACTAACCATGATGACACACTGAGAATGTAGTATTAGTTCTTTGCTGAAGGAAACTGTGGTACTCATTATTGGTACAACAACATATCCGGAATATTCATTGATACATTGTAGGAATGTATTGTTATGCTTCATTGCTTCAAAAACTGATCGTAACTATTGGTTTGTTCGTCATCAATATCCACATTGAATCCTCGTCTGATTGAAATAACAGATCTTGAAGACCTTGAACCCAACATCCTACATGAGCTTCAGAAAGCCATGACAGCGCGAGCCTCATTTCAATCTCCCACACATTCCCGTCGCTGCAGTTCCCGAAAGCCAGGTGTTGAAGGCGAGCACGCACATACATACCCTGTGTCAGCCTTATGTGCAGGTTACAGAAATGGCTGGATCCCCCACACAGCCCGTACACCACTCCCAGTCTGCTGTAAACTGTGTCAGCAACCTGTTATCACAATCAGAGAGATTGCTACTCAGAATTGTTGTATTCGGGTTGTTTTGTTTCATAAGATAGTCTACCCCTGGACAAGAGTCACTGATATTCAGAGATCCAGTTGTGGTTCCCTTGCTGATGTTGCGACCTGTGGTAAGCACTGCACAGAAAACAAGCCTAGCGGTGCAATAGACAGATCGGTAAACCATCACCAACACTTTCTTCTTTGTCTTCATTTATTCTACAGGAAGGACACTGTCTGTAAGTGCACAGTTTTATATGAACGTCATCGGACAACAGACTGCGTCCTATTACGTCACCCTACAACAGACCGAGTCCTACCTCGTAATCATCATACAACAGACTGCGTTCTATAACGTCATTGTACAACAGACTGCGTCCTATTACATCACCCTACAACAGACCGAGTCCTACCTCGTAATCATACAACAGACTGCGTTCTATAACGTCATTGTACAACAGACTGCGTCCTATTACATCACCCTACAACAGACCGAGTCCTACCTCGTAATCATACAACAGACTGCGTTCTATAACGTCATTGTACAACAGACTGCGTCCTATTGTGTCATCAAAGATCATACTGTGCCCATGACATCATCATACAACAGATTGCGTCCTATTACGTCATACAACAGACTGCGTCCATTTACGTCATGGTACAACAAATAGACTCCGATTACGTTATCGTTAAAGTAGGCTACATCTTATTATGTCATCATAAAACACACACTGCATCCCATTATGTCATCATAAAGGACTGCGTCCTTTTACGTCATCACAGAGCACACTATGCCCTATTACGTCATCATACAACAGACTGCGTTCTGTCCTGCTCTCGGTGGCTCTGGTCCCCTTGCTCCTCACTGCTACTCTTGCTTGTCTCCCCTCAACTGAGTTGCTCTGACCTCATCTGTTTTCCTGCCCCCCCCCCCCCCCCCCCCCCACACACACACACACGCACGCACGCACACACACACACACACACACACACACACACACACACACACACACACACACACACACACACACACACACACACACACACACACACACACACACACACACACACACACACCTCACTTCCTCTAATTGCTTCCGTACCCTCCTTTGTGAAGAAAGTATTATGTCATTTCTTTCTGTGAACAGGCAAATAAATTCAGCTCACAGTTGAAGAACACAGTCAAGTGTGCATGCAATTGACAGCTCGGACATACAGCTTTGAGATGAAGATAAATATTTCAATAGACATTGGATCAGTTTGTGTTTGTTTGTTTGTTTGTTTGTTTGTTTGTTTGCGATATGGTAATTTCATACGATATCACGCATCTTGCTTTCAATGTCTTCTTCGTCTATGTTTTCTTACTTTGATTTTTAGGGATCAGCTCTTCTTCCCTCATCTTGCTTTCGATGTCTTCGTCGATGTTTTCTTACTTTGATTTTTAGGGATCTGCTCTCTTTTTTCCTCACCTTGCTTTTAATGTCTTCATCTATTGTTTTCTTACTTTGATTTGTAGTGATCTGCTCTTCTTCCTTCATTTAGTTTAATGTCCCCTTCTTCCTGCAGGCTGTCTTACTCTGCTTTTTTTTTTTTTAATTTGTACCTGTTTTCCGAAGACTGTTTCATCACAAATAATCTGCTCTGCGTTTCTTTCTTCCTGATCTTTTCACTGCTTTTCCTTCTCTGCTGAGCCAAGGTCCAGCCCTTACATCCATCTTCCTTCCTGCTGCCCTCTCCCTTGTTTTCTCTTTCTTACTGTTCTCTGGTTCCATCCCATCACTTGTCTTCTCCCCGCCACTGTGGGGAATTTTTCTGCCATCGTAGGTACAGCTGCACATGCGTAGAATGGATGTGATTATCCATCCGACACACCTTTGAGCGCATAGCTATGGCTTGGATTGTGGAGTCTCTGATTATCTCGCATCGGACCCTTACACAGCCAGTCAACACTCATTGAGTGTCATCGAACGTTCCCAATGTTGAGGTGCCACAGCTAATCAAAACGCATGGAACTGTGGAAACATCGGGCACTATAACGTATCAGAACCAATCAAAATGCTCGAAACATTCCAGAAACCCTTTTGGCAAGTCTCTTGAATTTATGACATTAATCTGGGGCTCTGTAGTCAGTACGCAGTTTCTGCGTACGATAAGCACGGTGTGTGTGTGTGTGTGTGTGTGTGTGTGTGTGTGTGTGTGTGTGTGTGTGTCGGAAAGAGTTGCTTTGTCACTGTCGTTGGACGGACAGTGGGTAGTGGGCAAGTCCTTTGGACTTGTATAGGAAGCTGGACTATCCCTCATTATTTTGCGAGCATACCGCAAGCATAGCTGTTAAGTTGGCGAGTCACCGACCCTCAACTCTAGGGTTTGTCTACCTTGTATGCGAAGCTGAATTCGGCGAACTGTGCAGAAGAAACCACTGTGGTTCAACGGGCAGAAAGGCGATTTCCAGCAACGCGTTGTGAAGCTAACAGGCGTGTGTCAGACACAAAAGACGTCGGGACATCCACTGCATCCCACTCTATCTCCAGCCATCTCGACTTCGTCTTGCAAATGGAAACAGATAGACTGGAGCAAGAGAGTGAGGCTGACGATGCGCAACTCCCCCTCACTATAATCCAAGTCAAGCGCAAGTCATGACTTCAAACCCCACAGCACAACCTCAAGTCCTGTTGCGATGGGCAAGTGGTGAAGGCAGCAGGTGTGGACACACTGGGAGCTGTCAGACACGAGCCTGCACACTTGCGCCCCAGGGTATGTGATCGCTCTCTACTGGACGAAGCAGAAGTGAAGTTCGGCATCCCCCTGGATGTCTGAGCAGCCCTTTCTAGGACCGCACTGCTCACCTCCATAGCAAGAGGAAGGGCTAGAAAAGGTGCCCTAAACATTGCCTGCTTCACCTTACCCTGGCCAGCAATCCGCGGGTGGCGGGGTGTCCCTCCCAGCGGTCGAACTACAAATAAAACAAAAACAAAGGTGCTCAACCTCGGCACATGGAACGTGCGAACTCTCTGCTGGACAACGCCAAGGCGGACAGATCAGAACGAAGAATTGCACTGGTCGCCGAAGAACTTGCTCGCTGCAAGGTCGACATAGCAGCACTCAGCGAAACACGCCTAGCAGACAAGGGCCAACTTACAGAATGTGGTGGAGGATATATATTCTTCTGGAGTGGACGCAGCAGTACTGAATGGTGAGAGGCAGGCGTGGGATTTGCCATCGGATCCCATCTCACCCGGAAACTTGTCAAGCTCCCGGAGGGCATAAACGATCGCCTGATGACACCCCAGCCTTCACTTAGAAACAAGAAGAGTGCAACACTAATCAGCGCGTACGCCCCAACGATGACCAACCCAGACATCAAGGACAAATTCTATGAAGAACTAGACACTCTCTTCGCAGCAGACCCACCGTCTGAGAAGCTAATCGTACTCGGGGACTTCAACGTCAGAGTGGGGACCGATCACCAGACCTGGGAAGGGATCATTGGGAGACATGGCACTGGCAATTGCAACAGCGATGGCCTCCAGCTTCTCAAGATGTGCGCTACTAACGACCTGCCGTCACCAACACTCTGTTCCGCCTCCCTACCAGCAGCAAGACATCATGGATGCACCCACGCTCCAAGCAATGGCATCTGATTGGTTATGTCATCACCAGGAAGAGAGAGATGTGCGAGACGTGAACGTGACGAAGGTTATGTGTGGTGCCGACTGCTGGACTGAATCATCGCCTCGTCGTGTCAAAGTTTAAACTCAGCATCTTGCCCATGTGAAGACCCCAAGGTCAAAAGACTGCAGAAAGGCTCAACGTCTCCGAGCTCAAGGATAGTAAAGTTGCAGAAGATTTCTCCAATGACCTAGATGACAGGCTGCCCAAGACACCAGAGGATGATCACATCAGCATTGAAGAACAGTGGGAGGCCTTCAGAGATGTAGTCCACTCTCCTGCCCTCGAACACCTCGGACCACCAAAGCGTTGAAACCAAGACTGGTTTGATGAGAATGACGCAGAAGTGCAGACACTGCTGTCAGAGAAACGCCAGCTGTTCAGAGCGCACCAGAATGACCCCACATCACAAGCTAAGAATGATGCCTTCACCTGCGCAAAGCAAATAGCGCAGAAGAGGCTTTGCGAAATGCAGGATGCCTGATTCAGCAAAATGGCCGATGAAATCTAGGGCTACGCAGACAGTCATGACACCAAGCATTTTCTGTGACACTCTGAAGCTGTGTATAGACTCCAGTCCTCCTCCCCCCTCCTCAGTGCAGATGGGACCCAGCTGCTGACAGAAAAGAAGCAGATTCTGGAGAGATGGGCTGAACACTTTAACCAGGTTCTCAACCGCCCTGCCTCAATCAACGACGAGGCCATTGCACGCCTACCTCAAGTGAGATCAGGTATGACCTTGACAACCCCCACCCCCCACCCCCCCTTCTTCCACAGAAGAAGTCAGGAAGGCAATCAAACAACTTCCCTGTGGCAAAGCGCCAGGACCTGATGCTATCCCTGCCGAAGTTTACAAATCAGGAGGCCCAGCCTTGACACAGAAGCTGACGCAGCTCTTCCAGTCCATGCGGAATGAAGAGAGGGTCACACAACAATTGACAGATGCCAACATTCTCCACATCTACAAGAGAAAAGGCAACCGACAGTCCTGCGACAATCACCGAGGCATCTCTCTCTTGCCCATAGCTGGGAAGATCCTGGCTCGTGTCCTGCTCAACCGCCTTCTACTACACCTTGAGCAGGGTCTCCTCCCAGAAAGACATTGTGGCTTTCGTGCAGAACGAGGAACTGTAGACACGATATTTGCTGCACGACAGCTTCAGGAAAAAAATGCCAAAAGCAGCAGAGCGATCTGTTGGTGACCTTTGTCGATCTGACCGAGGCCTTCGATACGGTCAGCAGAGATGGCTTGTGGAAGTTCATGGAGAAATTTGACTGTCCCAGCAGGTTCATTACGATCGTCCGATAGTTCCACGACGGCATGGTGGTGAAAGTACTGGATGATGGAGACGAGTCAGAAGCCTTTCCAGTGACCAACGGCGTAAAGCAAGGCTGCGTTCTCGCCCCTACACTCTTCAGCATGGTCTTCTCCGCCATGCTGACTGATGCCTTCAGTGACTGCCAGGGTGGTATACACGTCAGATGCACAGTCTCATCAGCAGCACCACAAAAGACCAAACTGATGTATCAGCCTGCGCCAGCTAGCTAAACCCTACCAGGAACCACACATCACAGTAAAGGGGCGGAACTTACAGGCAGTTGACAACTTCACCTATCTGGGCAGCACACTGTCACGAGTTGTGGACATTGACGCAGAGGTCAGGAACAGGACTGCCCAATCAGCTCTGTGTTGGGGAGACTCTGTGAAAATGTCTGGGAATGGAGAGAGACTAAGCCTTAACACCAAGCTGAAGGTCTGCCATGCAGTGGTACTAACCACTCTCCTCTATGCCAGTGAAACCTGGACTGTCTACAGCAGACACGCCAAACAGCTCAACCATGTTCACCTCGGCTGTCTCTGCAGACTCCTGCACATCAAGTGGCACCACAAGGTCCCAGACACTGAGGTCTTGGAAAGGGCCAGCATCCCCAGCATCTACACTCTCCTTCAGAATTCCCGAGCCAGATAGGCTGGCCACATCGTCAGAATGCCAGATAGTTGACTGCCGAAACAACTGCTGTGCGGAAAACTGAATCAGGGCAAACGCAAAGTCGGGGCAGAGAAAAACGTTTCAAGGACTGCCTCAAAGTGTCCCTCAAAGGCCTGTACACCAACCTCAACACCTGGGAGTCACTTGCCCTGGACCACCCAGCCTCGCGAAGCAGCATCACAAAGGGTGCATGTACATCAGAGAAGAGACTCACAGCCGAAGTTGAGAGAAAGCGATCCACGTGCAAGGCCAGAGCTACCTTCACCTCCACTGTAGCACCCACCCACACGTGTCCCACATGTGGGCGTTCCTTCCGGGTCCAGACTGGCCTCACCAGCCACCTGCGGACCCACACTCAGCGATCTTCCATCTGAGATTGAAGTCATGGTCATCTTCGAAATCGAAGGATGAACAACACAGTATGTGTGTGTGTGTGTGTGTGTGTGTGTGTGTGTGTGTGTGTGTGTGTGTGTGTGTGTGTGGTCGGAAAAAGTTGTTTTGTCACTGTCGTTGGACGGACGTCATGACCCTCCAGAGTGGGACGCTCATTCACGCAGGCTGGACGACTAAGCAGTTCTGGTCGTCAGCAGGGGCTTGACAGAGGATGGACTCTGAAGGTCTAGTCAGGGGCAATGTCACTGACACACAAGACAAGACAGAAAAAAAGTGTGTAAGCTTCCACTTTAAGACCATTATAACAAAGGTCACTAGCACAGTAAACATATACTGAACAAACACTGTGTAAAGTTCCATTGTGAGGAGAACATCGTAACAAAGCATACTAGCACAGTAAACAAAAAAAAAAAAAGAAAAACGTGAAAATTTTCACTGTAAAGAGAACGTCGTAACAAAGCATACCAGCACAGTAAACATAGACAGGAAAAAAAAAATGTGTAAACTTCCACCGTCAAGAGCACATCGTAAAAAAGCATACTATCACATAGGGGAAAAACAGTGTGTAAACTTCAACAGAAGAGATAACATTGAAACAAAGCACACTAGCACAGTAAACACAGTCACACTAATCAGCCAGGACCCTGTCAGAAACAAATATGCCCAGTCTGCCCCTGTATGGGCGAAGAAGACTTCTAAGGAACTGGATGAAGGCTATAGGCTGGTTCATGCTTACGCACTAAGCAGAATGCAAGTTATATTGTTAAGGCTTATTTCTTGTTCAGCCTGCAACAAGCAGACGTCAACAGTTGTGTTGCCATCCTACAGGTAATGAGCCCCATCTCTAAATCAGAGTCCTCAACTTCTTGCTCAGGAATGCAAAATCCCAACATCAGTATGTTAGACTCTCGCTCACACAACGCCCACAACCAGTCAGTCAGTCAAAATGAAAGAGTTCGCCCCTGTTAATTAGCAACTAACTCTTTTATATCACTTATCTACAGATTCTTTTTTACTTTTCACAACAACAACAACAACAACAACAACACACACACACACACACACACACACACACACACACACACACACACACACACGCACGCACGCACGCGCACGCACACACACACACACACACACACACACACACACACACACACACACACACACACACACACACACACACACACACACACACACACACACACACACACATACATATTCTCTAAAACAAAACAAAACGAAACAAAACAAATGAAAACATCAGCAGGTCCTCAACCTACAACCATTCTTGCCCAGTGCTCAGCCTCTGCGACGTCTGATCGACATAAAAAGTACAGACTATGCTTGTGCTCCTGTCAACAAAAAATACTGCAGCTGTATTCTAGCTGGGGAGTTATTTCATGAAAGAAGACGAAAAAAGAGTAACCATTATACTGTTCATTATCTAAAGAATATTCATCTTCCTCTTGTCTCACCTTTCATTTTCTTCATCATGACTTACCTGATGGTTTTTTCTTCACTATAGCCAGCCACGGCCTCCAATTTACTGTTATACAAGACACCTCCTGTGTGTTTGACACAAACTATGAGCTACGCGTTCCTATAGGGCCTCACTGTCCCTACGGTGCCATAAACCGATTTTCCTCTCTGTCCATTTGCCTCAAGTACACATCTTACAGGTAACATATCTCCCTGAACATTCTGTTCAACGCTCAGCATGCATTTCCGGAGGGTGAGCGCAGGCACAAGACTCTGACATCTTTTTTTTTCTTTTTCAAACGCCTTCACAAGCAACCCAGTTTTCCATCAACACGCACTCCTTCAACAAATAAACATGCGGAACGACCAGGAACTCGGGCACAATTCCTGACACCATCATGTTTAACCTCCTGCCCAATTGTCATGAGGTGGTAAGCGACATCCGTTTAATCTGGCCGACACACGGAAACAGACAAACATGTAAGAAAGAAGACTGACCACGCTCTCCCACAGAAAGACATGACTGAGCACTCAGAATTGTTTGGTTGACTGAAGTGTTCATACAGGGGATATTTTGAAAACAATTAGAACAACTGTCGGGACTCGGCACACATGATGTTGAGGAATTGCTGAACTATTATTCTATACTCAGACTTTCCAGCTGTTCTCTCAAGGTATTTGCACAATACCTCCTTCCCTGTCCTCTCAACTCTTCCCCCCCACCCTTCATGCCCCTATGCCATTGTGCTTGACACTATACCAGAGTTAACTGAGAATGTTGGAACACAGATGGCGTCTGATATATTAGAATCTGATGCCTAAATATGTACATGTTAACAAGTGTGATTCATCATATTGTATGAAATAGAAAACATGCTTTGCATTACTTTGGTTCGCTTCTTATATCTGTTTTAAACAACAGTGAGTATTATATCACAGCTTGCTGGGGCACAGGCATGTCAGAGTGAGATTCCAGCCACTGTTGAAGTTTGGCTTCATTGGATTTCCTCCGTTTTTCTGCCAGTGTGTTGAAGGTATACATGAAGGGATTAATAGCAGAGTTCAAGGGCAGTATAAATACAGCCAGTCCCACGTTTACCTCACCAGGGATGGGAATACCAGCAGATGCCAAGACTCCACACAGTCCAATGGGAAACCAGCACAGGAAATCTGTCACTGCAACAGTGATCAGTCGCCGGGCTATGTTCATGTCCTGTGATACTTTGGTCGTATTTATCTTGAAAACATTCTCCTGTATTGTCCAGTAGATTAGCGCTTGACCAGCAGAGATAAATATAAACAGAATGAAGTTAAGAACAATGAGGAGACTGAACGAGTATTCTTTTCCTTCAAAATCTTGCTTCGTGACTGGTAGCGGAATACAGATGCCTGTTTGACTGTAAAACGCCCAGTGTGACAGCATGGGGAGTGAAGGCAGCAAGGCCAGAATCCAACCAACAGACCAAGTCAACACACAGGCCACAGCTGCTGACATTCTCCCAAATCGCAAGGTGCTGAACGGAAAATGAAGGACCAGAAAACGATCCAATGTAATCAGCCAGATAATCAGAGCTGACACTTCACTGGACAACAGACACAGAGAACCAGCTACTTTGCAGGCTATACTGTCTTTCCATGTAGCATCAACGTGGAGATATCGGCCACGGAACTGTTCATCAGCCACTCCGATGATTGCAATGTAGACACCCATAAGAAGTCAGCCAGCGTAAGGTTGAGGACAAACACACTGTACCCAGTCGACAAAGTCATGCTCCTCGACATTGATCGTGTAGAGAAACAAAAGACATTGCCACTGATCGACAGACATGCAGTCAGCCAAAGAATACTCCGATAGACCCATGATTGTACTAAGTCTTCACAGGAAGAAAGCTCGTTTTTTGGGGGCACTACAAGAGACGTCATCAAAATTAGCTGGGAGAATTTTAGGACAACATATTTTATAGTTGTCTGTTGAAACAACATGCAGATGATACAGATCTGTGAACATGTTCAATGGGAAAACGACCACTGGGCTGCCATCCATCAACACTTCCTTTAGATGGGGTGTAAACCGAAATCCACTGGAACTGATGGTATGAAGTGTGGTAAACGTCATGTTCAGCTTCTGTGTGTGAACAAAGGGCGAAAAGACTCGGGAATCAAACACTGTCAGTGCAGTGAATGACAGATCTACTGACAGCAGGTTACTGTGCTGAACAACAAATGATGAATCTGTGTAGAGGGATGTGATGGGATTATGGGAAAGTGACAATGTTCGTAAATTGTACAACACAAGAACAGCAGTCATATTCACGTGGTTCAACTTGTTCTCACTCAGATCTAGATGCATGAGATTTGATAATTTTATGGAAGGGAAGACAGTCAAGGAACACTGAGCAAGAACAAGATGAACAAGATAGCAAAGCTGGCTGACATCAGACAGTGTTATTCCAGAACTGGTGCCATTCAAATAGCGGATGTATGGGAACTGTATCACAGAGAAAGGCTGGTGACAAAGGAACGTGTGGCCTTGACACAGACAGCCCACAGGACAACTTGTGTCACACACTACTTCATCATCATGCATTGGACAGTGAGGCCAGCCATCACACAGGTGGTCAGTGTGTAGACACGTTGTGGATGCTCTACACCTGAAGAATCCTGAACACATCATGTGCTCACAGCCATCTTCGTCCGTCCGGTCTATACAGTCGTACATTCCATTGCATCGTGTGTAGACAGGCAGACAGTCATTGAAGTCACCAGGACAACGGTAATGGTGATCAGGACAGGACTCATTACAATACATTTCAGCTGAGTCAAATTCCCCTTGGCCATCAAAATTGATCAGAGCAGGGGAGGGGTAAAATGGATGTGTTGTAAGAACAGTCCTGTATGAGGTACAGCTGTGTTCTTCCGAATGATCCTGGCAATGGGGAGTTTGATCACACACCTTACTGTATGGAAAGACATTGACCATTAGCGCATGAAAATGTGTTGATACAGGCAGGGTATTTACAAAATGATTCATCACTGTTGTCTTGACAATCGTCTATGAAATTGCACACCAGGGAGTATGAAAGTGAGTTGATGTCATTACTGCAGACAAATGTGGGTATCAACGTGGTGTAATTATGGGGTAAATCTAACTGGTTGTTGTGGGACAAATGATGATGAAAATGACAAGAGGTATGCTCTTGAACACACACTTTGAACTGATGAAAACCACACAGCAGAAATGTGTAGGTCATGTGACCATCATGGCACAAAGCCATATGTTCCTTCTGCCATGGCAACACGGACTGAGTGTTGTTAAGTGAAACTGGTTTCATATGAAGTGAGTGTGCACGAGTCTTATTTGTCTGGAATCCACAAACTGTACGGGTGTGAGCTTTTCGCATGTTGTAACTGTATACACAATTTCGCCCGATATATCCTATTAGGTAAACGTTTGTGTAAGACATTGATCGAAAGCATTTTTTATGACCAAAGTGTTGTCTTGATAAAGCGTGAACGCGAGTAGTGTGATGAAGCGCTATTCTCCCCTGAAGTATTCCATGCCAGTACATAGGAGGCATCGACAGTTCATTGGAAGTGACATCAACCCAAAAAACCATTCAGTTTCTTCCTAACAATCCCCACTGCGTTTAAAACAATGTTAAGCCAATCCAGTACACACAGAGGCGTAGTTACAGACCCTCCCAAAGAACGACAGTGCTCATCAATGTATTGTCAACGTTTCCTCCACCTCTATGGAATCCAGGCACACTGCGCTCCAGCGAATAGCACTGTCCACACATGGCTATCATGCCCTGACAGTCAGCACTGCTGAAGGGACAGTGTCCTGCTTCATCCCGTCCATCCTCACACTCTGTCTCCAAGTTGCATTCCACGTGGTGACGAAACTGGAATAACTAGCCACAGAACAGTTCCAGAAGCCGCCGGGCAATATTTGAGGGGCTTTACTTTCTGGAAGAAAGGTAAAGAAAAGTCGAAAGCATTGTGTCATGATACACCTGATTCTCCTGATTCTAAGACTCAGTTTGGTTGCGTTGTGTGCGCACGGGCAATTAAGTCCAGCGGAATATCCATCCCATATCTCAGTTTGCGTTTCTGTTAAAATGTTCATTGCCTGATCAAACTGCTGGAAATGACGATAAAGGGAAACATCAATCCAATCTGTCATGGGTTTGAAACTAAGAATGACTGTATGTCTGTGTGGAACAGTTACATTTCCCCACATGTAGTCAGGGCCGTCACCACTCACATTCCCTCTCACTGTCATGTAGCCAGACGACGACGATGTCATTACAACAAGCACGGGTCCGGATTCTTCTTGGATACTGTTTTCTGCTGCCAGTCACAGAGCACTGACCAGGTGTTATGAACTGACAACAACATCAAACACTGGAAACCAAAAGGGCACTGGCCAAGTGTAATGAACTGACAACAACATCACACACAGGAAACCCAAAGGGCACTGGCCAAGTGTAATGAACTGACAACAACATCACACACAGGAAACCAAAAGGGCAGTAATCAAGTGTTATGGACTGACAACATTATAAACACACATAAAACAATTGGGAAACTTTTAAGGTAACTACATTACAATCAAGTGCAGAAAACTAGAAGAGCACTGGGGGGATCTATGACTTCCAACACATCAAACACAGGACAGTAGATCATCACTGGGTAAGTGGGATGAACTGACAACATCAAACACAGGACACTAGATCAGCACTGGGTGATTGGGATGAACTGACAACATCAAACACAGGACACTAGATCAGCGCTGGGTAAGTGGGATGAACTGGTATCAGCAATAAAGACCTAGGAAATTGGAAGGACATTTGGGAAGTGTAATGGACTGACATGCATCAAAAACAAGAAACTAAAAAGTCTCTGAAGACGTGGTGTCACAGACCGTATTTCGTCCGGTCCCAAACATTGGGCACACGTTGGACCGGAACAGGTGAACCTGAAAAACCGGTTGATATGTTCACCTGACAGTACTCACCTGCGTTCTGTGTTTGTTGGGTGAGTGAGGATTTCCCTTCAGTCTCTGAAAAGCTACCGGCCGAGCAACACTTCCAAACGGCCAGAGGGAGACTGAAGGTGTGTCCTTGCCGGCAGTTAGGAATGCTCCAGCAGTTAAACGGAAGTTAAGATTTGTGCGAATGAAGGTTGTCCCCCCCCCCCTCCCAGGTGACTGTATTTTTTTCAGCTCTTAGTAAAGGCCTAAAACATTCGATTGTGCTCTTAATATATCTTGTGATTTGACGAGACATAGTATGACGGTAGGAAATTGTAGTTAGTGAATGTGTGAGTGGAGAGGTGGATGACAAGAATGGAGTAAGCAGAAAAAAGGAAAGAATGTGTATATCTATTTCTGTTTGGGGAAATGTAGTCTAGTTAAATCGATGTATTATTGATAAAAAGTGTTGTGTTGTTTATCATTTTCCTAAAGTATTATCATGATGCGAGTGTTTGTGAGCTCTGGAAATGAGCAATGACAGTTATGGTGCATAAATTATTGGAAAATGTATTCTGATTCCTGTTGTGGAAGGATAAAAGAGCTATGTCCTTGAAGAAAAGGGGCGAATGGAAATCGTTCCTTGATATTTAATTGGACACGTCTTGTGATGAGAATGTAGAGAAGTAAAAAAAATCATTTCTTAATAAAAAGGAACAAACGGAATGTGTTCCTTTATATGCAATAATTGTATTCTTGGTACTTTCAAAGGGGTTCCATGAGGAAATCCTTTCCCTCAGTATAAACAATCATGATATTAATGGAGAATTATTTTTCTCTTGTGGTGCATCCACGGTATTGAAACTTAGTAGATCTTAGACACCATCCATAACACGTGGAATATACTAACATATATATATATATAAAATAATAATAATGGATATTGTTAAAAACGCCTGATGTTGTTTTGAAAGCGCACGACCCCTTGGGGAGCAACATCTGTTATATATATATATATATATATATATATATATATATATATATATATATATATATATATATATATATATATTGAATTATAAACAAAGCTTGGTCTTATGTCTCAGATTATAGAAATAAGGGGTGACAAGCCTTCATATCTGCAGTGGTAGTTGGTTCTGCCTAACTGACAGTATGTGCTTGAGTGGGTGAATGGGGAATAAATAAATGCTTCTCAAAATGAATCTTCAGCAAGCTTATAGTCTCCAAAGCAGGAGACCATCTCCAATGGGGAGAAAACTCACTAACATATAACTCTCCTGGCCAGATACCAGTATTTCGAAACCTGATTGTTTCTCCTCAGTGACCGCGGAAAGTGGTCATTTGACTCCTCTGCCTTTTCGGTATTAAGAAGAATGCTATACCAGAAAACGGCTGGTGTGCAATATCATAGTATGTTTGTTGAGTTTTCAAAAAACTAACTAAAGGTGCCACCTAAGAAGCGAAGGAAAATCATGAAAGAGCAAAACAAGCTACATTTTCTTGTGAAAAGTAGAAAATATAAAAAGATAACCTCTTAAGACACAAGTGCTGAGGGCCAGTTCTTGGAATGAATCCGCAAGGGACTAAATTACACTGAAACAATACATTCCAAGGATAAGTACCGAGCACCATTCCAGCAACCTACAGAGCATCCAGGTGTTGCAATGACTGCAAGAATATTGAATTATAAACAAAGCTTGCTCTTATGTCTCAGATTATAGAAATAAGGGGGGGTGACAAGCCTTCATATCTGCAGTGGTAGATGATTCTGCCTAACTGACAGTATGTGCTTGAGTGGGTGAATGGGGAATAAATAAATGCTTCTCAAAATAAACCTTCAGAAAGCTTATAGTCTCCAAAGCAGGAGACCATCTCCAATGGGGAGAAAGCTCACTAATATATAACTCCTGGTCAGATACCGGTATTTCGAAACCTGATTGTTTTCTCCTCAGTGACCGCGGAAAGTGGTCATTTGACTCCTCTGCCTTTTTGGTATTAAGAAGAATGCTATACCAGAAAACGGCTGGTGTGCAATACCATAGTATGTTTGTTGAGTTTTCAAAAAACTAACTAAAGGTGCCACCTAAGAAGCGAAGGAAAATCATGAAAGAGCAAAACAAGCTACATTTTTTTCTTGTGAAAAGTAGAAAATATAAAAGATAACCTCTTAAGACACAAGTGCTGAGGGCCAGTTTGGAATGAATCTGCAAGGGACTAAATTACAATGAAACAATACATTCCAAGGATAAGTACCAAGCACCATTCCAGCAACCTACAGAGCATCCAGGTGTTGCAATGACTGCAAGAAATATTGAATTATAAACAAAGTTAGTTTTTTTTTTTTATTTACATTGCAGTCATTGCAACACCTGGCTGCTCATGCACAGACATACACACACAAACACACACACACACACACACACACACACACACACACACACACACACACACACACACACACACACAAGGAAAAGGAAAAGGACGAAGACAAAGGGGAAAAAACGTAAATGTAGTCTTGATCTGTTTATATGAAGCTCACATGTCTTTTAGTGATTTCTCTGTGTGGCAAAAAAAAAAAAAAACAAAAAAACTGTGGGGAGGTAAGCGTTTCTGTAAAGGAGTAACCAAAGAGGAGCAGGAAGAAGTGATTTTGTTTGATAAATACTTCCCTGGAAAAGTAATTTTAGAATGGTACGAAAAAGAACCTGAATAGTCTGTCACACATCGTAAATACAACATCTACATAATCTAAACACTAAAAAGATAGAGATGAAACGCTACTTATTCGAAGTTCTTCAAGAAGATTTGAAACTTATAGTGTCAAGAAGCTTAGTTTGTTTCGAGACACGTTGGGAACGCTGTTGATACATCAGGCAGGCTTCATCGTGAAAAGGAAATACGGTGTTTCAAAAGTAAACTAATGAACAGGAATTGCGTGATTATGCAGAGAGTATTCAACGGTAATGAACATGATTATGTGCAGCACGTGAACAGTTCCTGGGCTTGACTATTATTTTATGATAGAAACATATTACAGAATTGTGAATCACGTGCACTTTTGACCATTCCTGATCATAAGGCTGTGATAACTGATTTGAATTAGAGTGAATTCACACATGAACCTTGAATGAGAAGTATGGGAAAAAAGACATAATTCATTATGAAGAATACATACATTGCTGGGTAAACATCTTACCTATGATATAGATAAGAATCTAATACAAATAAATCAGAAAATACTTTAGAACTACAGATTTCAGAAATAAGATAAAAGCTTGTTCAAGATATTACAAATGAAGAGGGGCACGCTGGATATATGCATATGGAATATAAATTAGAACTACGCCCACTAAGAATGCAAGTGTGTATGTGTGTGTGTGTGTGGGGGGGGGGGGGGGGGGGGGGGGGGGGGGGGGGGGGGGGGTTGATGATGATGACGAAGTATTAGATAGAATCGCAGTTACCAAAAAAAAAAGTGTCATGAGATTGTGTAGGGAAACAGGAGAAGAACTGACTGGAGAGAATCATCGGTTTCATGAGCAGCTCTGATGTTACTAAAATCTGTATGGCCAAACACCACCAGCAGAGACCGTTATAGACGGCACCAATCAATCTGTAGATCAGAAGCTTTTTAACATTTAAAAGAGAATGAAGCTGCCTTATATAAAGGACTGTCAGCAGAGAGGAAACGGTGCACTGGCTCTCTTCCACAGAGCAGCCTAGAGCTCAACACGCCATGATGCTGACTAAATCCATGAATCTACTCAAAATTGTGTAAAGTGGAATGTGAAGCCCAGCTAAGCAGTGTGCAGCCTTCCATTCGAGGGACCCATATGGATGTACTGCCCTGGACATGTAGCTATCAAAGAAAATGAGAAAGCAAGCACTCTGGCAGGCATGGCAACGATAAGAATGGATTACAGTCGGCCGTTCTGATGCAATAAGAAATCTTAAGAACCACCTGACCAAACAAAAATCAAAACAACTTTACCAAAGAGCATCTTCTTTCAGAGCTCAACATCGAAGGAAGAAGGAGCCGCACTCTCAGACTTGAAGGAAGAGCAAGAAACATCACCAGTCAAACACTTTTTGGAAAAATCTCACGGCGAACATTTCAAAGAGCCTTAGAGATTGGGGCGGACTCATACTGGGTCTTCCCAATGGCAGACACAAGTTACCAAACAACCGACAGCTCAGATAAGCCTTCAAATTTCTCAGGATTACCTGTTTATTGTAGACATTATGTGAACTGTTAAGGGTGCAGCGATGAAGAAATACAAATGCGTAAAATGTAGAATCCACAAACGCGGGTGTATATGCACGCTTCCACGCTCACACTCATGTATGCGCACATGTCCGCATGTATGTGTGCGCATATGCGTGTGTGTGCGTGCGTGCGTGCGTGTGTGTGTGTGTGTGTGTGTGTGTGTGTGTGTGTGTGTGTGTGTGTGTGTGTGAGAGAGAGAGAGAGAGAGAGAGAGAGAGAGAGAGAGAGAGAGAGAGAGAGAGAGAGAGAGAGAGAGAGAGAGTAAATTTATGTTCTCAATTTGATTATTGTTTATAGGAATATTTGGTAAATTTAACAACAGATACTTTTTAAAGTGCTTTGTTTGATATATTTCTTGAGATGTTTCTAAACTCTAAATACGTGAAAAAGAGGGTGAAGTTTCATCTGTAGCTGTGTGGCACTTTAACAGTACCTCATGTTATAGCTGAGGTGATGGTTAAATGGATATTGACGCCATCCGGTTGAACGCTATGAACATATCACTTCCTATGCTTGCTTTCATACACTCCTTAGTGAAGATAGTATTGTGTTATTTTCTCCTGTGAACAGGCAATTAAGTTCAGCACATGGTTAAAAAGCATAGACATGTTTGCATGCAACTGACAGCTCAGACTTAAAGCTTTGAGATGAAGATAGATATTTCAATTGGACATTTATTACTTGATTATTTTTTAATTCATACAACATGATGCAAGTGTGTGTGTGTGTGTGTGTGTGTGTGTGTGTGCGTGTGTGTGTGTGTGTGTGTGTTATATTTGCCTAGTATGTAGGGGGAGTGTAAATCTTGTAGTTAAGTTGTGTCTATATTCATTTTGTTTGTGAAACTGGTTACGTACAACACACTATCAGTGGCGGGTGACAATGTGCTGGTACTCACTTGTCACACCCACGATTTTGGAACGTGTGCCATTTACATAGACAGAGAGAATGCATATTTCCAGTGAAAATTGTGAAGCTGTCACCTTTGACAAGATTGGCTGCGAGCTCAACACAGATCGAGCTAATGGCGATAGAAGTAGTCACGCCTGCTCCATTGTCTCTCTGTCACCACTTGTTGTTCTATCATCACGTTAGTCCTTGGGTCGAAAAAGGAAGAGAGCAGAGACGGACTCTGGGAATATAAGAGTTCTCTATTAAAAGACAAAATGTATGTGGAAGAAGTTCACAATGAAATAAAACAGGTTTTAGGAGAGTATGCCTTATCCCCCTATTCTCGTGAAAATCTAGATCAGATACCAAAAGACGAATTACAGTTTAGAATTAGTGACCAACTGCTTCTTGACACTATGCCTATGAAAACAAGAGCGAAAACAATAGCATTTGCAGCAGCTAAAACAAACAAACAAAAACAAACAAAAAAAAAACCAGAACAGAAGAAAGCTAGATGAACAGATAAAGCGCGACTAGAAAAAAAGTTACTGAAATAGAGAACAAATACTTAGAAAATAGAAAGGCACAACTGGTATCTCTAAGGGAGAAAAAAATGGAAAGACTCTTGCTTTGCTCCCGGACAAGATGGATAGTGGAGAGCAAGAAAATCACAAACTATTTTTTGTTCTTTAGAAAAGAGGAATTCTGTGAGTAAAATAAATAAGCATAGTACAAAGATAAAAGATGGAAAAAGAAATAGCAATGAAATCAACACATTTGCAAAACACTGTACCTTGCAAAAACGTTGAAGATATAGAAATTAGGAATCTGGTTGCCGAAATACCACGCTTGTCTGGGGATGTGCAGGACTCCTTAGAAGGCCAACTTCATTGACGGAGGCTGGGTTTGCACTCAAAAGCATGAAAAAAGTCCATGAAGCGATGGATTCACGGTGGATGTTTTTTTTTTGGCGTTATCTTGGGGCTTTTGTTTTAAGGTCACTAAATGAAGGGTTTAGAAAAGGGGAATTGTCTTCCACACAAAAAGAAGGGGTAATAATCTGTATTCCTTAGGGAGATAAACCCCGTCAGTTTATTGGAAACTGGAGACCCATCTCTTTGCTTAATGGTGTTTTTATATATAGGTTCTGCATGTATTGCAAAAAGGCTAAATTAATTCTTCCATCAACTATAGATGGAGACCAGACTGGATTCATTAAAGACAGATATATTGGAGATAACATACGTTTAATATATGATCTGATTGATCATCTTCAGAAAATTAAAAGACCTGGTCTATGGATTTCTCTAGATTTTGAGAAGGCATTTGATTCACTCAGTTGGTCGTTTATGTGGAAAGTGTTGGATGAATTTGGCTTTGGTCCTGATTGTTGTCAATGGATAAAAACCTTTACAAAGATATCAAATCGACTGTTACAGTAAATGGAAGATTAACACCATGGTTCCATGTCCAAAGGGGTGTAGACAGGGAGATCCAATCTCACCATATCTGTTGATAATATGTGTTGAAATTCTAGCTGCCATGATCAGAAAGAATTATATTATTAAAGATGTAAAGGTCAATACTGGAGAAATTGAAGTTAAGATATCCCATACTTATCCCAATGTTTTCGGAAGTGTGTCCAGGTTAAAACTGAACTATAAAAAAAGCATCGCAGTTTGGCTGGGTTGTATAAAAAAAAAAATTCACAGGTAAGAGCATGCCCCATTCGCACATGGAATGGAATCCATTGCGATTCAAAATACTTGGTATTTGGTTCACCAATGATTTAAAAGAATGTGTAAGAATTAACTTCGAGCATAGATTTAAGGAAATTAAAATATTATATGAGGATTGGCTCAAAAGACAGTTGACACCACGTGGACGAAAAGCAATTCTTAAATCTCTCATTTTGTCTAAAATAGTTTTTCTTTGGATGCTCTTGCCAAATCCACCAGACAAAATTTTGAACTTGATACAACAGAGCATTTATTGATTCGTTTGGAATGAGAAGAATGACAAGATAAGTCGAAAGATAACGTATAAATGTACTGATCAAGGTGGTATTGGATTCCCAAATGTCTGAAATTGTGTAAATGCATTAAAAGTTGCTTGGATCAGAAGATTGCACACTAGTAAGCACAAATGGGCGTGTATGTTGAAACAATTACATGCACAAAACAGGTTTGTAGATAAGATAGGTACAATCATCAGGGATTCAAAAACTAAGAATGACTTTTGGTTAAGTGTCTATAAATCCTATGAAGAAATAGGAAAAATGTGTTGAAATTGAAAACCCTGAAGAATTGATTTCTGAACACACACACACACACACACACACACACACACACACACACACACACACACACACACACACACACACACACACACACACACACACACCCCCCCCCCCCTTTTTAATTCTAGTGTCCTGATAGCCAGAGAGTTTCCATTTTATCAGAACTGGATAAAAAAAAAGGGGGGGGGGGGGGGGTTAGTTGCTAATTTAGTAGATCAAAATGGAGGATTTCTGTCTTTTGATACGTCTTGTGTCAAATATGATATTCATTCAACTCAATTGTTTATAGGGAATGGTTCATTCTGTTACAGCATATATTCAAACCAGTGGATTAGCCATGCCAAATAATAATCTTTTAATTTATGACTCAAGTAAAGCTTTCACGATAATACAGGCTATTCCAAAAGTGCAAGACCATTTTATAATCTACTTGGGGAAAACAACACATTGCCAAAACTGTTGTGAAAAGTAAGATAGAAGGATATATCAAAGCATACAACGGGACACCATTTCCAAGAAAATTAGGTAGATAAAGGACATCAAATTAAAGTGGTTGAAAATAGGGATAGTGCACAGAATTCTAGGAACTGACATTGTACTGTTTAACACGAACATAAATAGGAACGATAGATGCTCATTTCGCAACCTAGAAAAAAGAAAAAAAGAAAATATTCAACACATGTTTTTGGCATTGTCATTTTGTACTCTCGTTCTGGAGGGATTTCCAAACTACTCTTGTTCAGAAATGTTCATCTTCTATCCACACACATACACACACATACACACGCGTGCGCGCGCGCGTGCTCGAGCGCGCACACATACACTCAGACGAACACACACACACACACACACACACATACACACACACACACACACACACACACACACACACACACACACACACACACACACACACACACACACACACACACACACAATCACACAATCACACACACACACAGACATTCATAAACTAAAAATTGTCAACATATTTCTTGGTCGGGTAATGGCACATTTAATCCTCCCCTGAGGGCAAGAATATTTTTAACATGTCGATTTGTTGTAGGACAATAGCAAGAAACTCATGATTTTTTTAAATATAATATTTTTGATCAAAATCATCAGACTTCATGACAGTGGGATTGATTTTGGAAGTTGCTCAGATCAGTATTCTCGTTTGTGTGTCATTGCTGAGCTGCACGGGCTTGGTCGTTTTGATACTACTCTTACTAATCTATCAATACTTTTGGAGTTGAATAGGTGCTAGACTAAGTTATCCATGGTGATTTTCACCTTGTAGGGTTATCAACTTGGGGCTTGGGTTCAAAGTGGCATAGGCATGGTGGGGGGGGGGGGGGGGGGGGGGGGGGGGGGGTACTCGTGCTGTCTTAGGCCTCTTCTCCCTGCTGTGGCATTGCAGTCTTCTCAGGATTCACCTTTACTCCCCCAGTGCCTTCCTTTTCACACAGCCAGTAGATCTGTCTGCCTTTAGAGCAGCCAGTGTCTTCCCTGGTGTCTTCCCCCAGATGGCTGGCTGGTGCTGTGAGTTATGGACCTTGCTCGACTGTGCCCAGTCTCACGTGTGGGACCAGTTGTTTTGGATCGTGCTCTTCTGCGCTCAGTCTCAGAAGTATTTTTTTGTGTGGACTTCCATCAACGCACATCTGCACCTGAGGTCAGTTCACCTTGAAGTGATTGATGATCATCACCACAAGGAGGGTTTTTTTTTATGTGTGTGTGTGCGCGTCCCACTCCAGTTTGGACAGCAACACACCTGACCAGTGACTGGAATTTCGATGGGATTCCATTCATATTCAGAAGGACTCGCCTACCAATTTTCTTTAAAAAAATGTTAGAAACTCCTTTTGTCGTGATTACTACGTGTCATGAATGGTATGATGAATTCTTTTCCGGCCTAACAGGAAGCGTGAGAGAGAACATATGTGAACAGAAACAAATTAATTTATACACTGATATTGTTCGTGTGCTAAAGTGCCATTTCTATGTTTTCATTGTTTACTAAATGCACAC
>JADBJO010007362.1:0-2500 GCA_016801955.1 Conus betulinus | reverse complement strand
ATAGTGCTACGTGCTGTTAGGTGTCGAAGCTTCCTCATTATTGATAATCTGTAACAAACAGATATTGCTGCAAACTTCCTCATTATCGATAATCGTAACAAAAACCGATAGTGCTGTTAGGTGTCGAAGCTTCCTCATTATTGATAATCTGTAACAAACAGATATTGCTACACGCTATTTGGTGTCAAAGCTTCCTGGTCATGAACAATTTCTGACAGACATTGCTACATGCTGGCAGGTTTTAAAGCTTCCTCGTTAGCAACATCCTCTAGCAGATATTGCTACATGCTGTTAGGTATCAAAATTCATTCATTATCAACAACCTCTGACAGACACTGCTACATAATGTAAGGCACCAAAGTTTCCTCTTTATCAACAATCTCCATGTCACTGTATAAGACAGTAGACAGGGATATATGTATGAATATACCCCCCCCCCCCCCCCCCCCCTAACCACCCCCTCCTCCTTTTACCTGAGAATACGAACGCCACACAAGAAACACACAGACAAAGGGAAATATGGTGCACAAACAGAAGGCTTTATTTGCATTCACACACGCAGTCTCACCAACAGAACAGCAGATGAAACACCAAGATATTACATCATCCAGCACATAAACGCAATTTTTCCCCTACGCAAAAAAAAAAATCAAAGCAAAAAGGAATACAACACTAATGACACCTATGCGCGACCACCATCACATGGCCCCTCGTGCATACCTGTGCACGCATGTGTTGCGCATTCACATGTAGGGACGCTTCCATCAAGAGGCACACACACACACACACACACACACACACACACACACACACACACACACACACACACACACACACACACACACACACACTTCATCCCACTGAAGGCCAACACCAGAAGGAACAACGATGAGGAGCTACATCACCTGGTAATCCCGGGCTGAAATATCAAACAAGGTTGATATTCCATCGAACCCGAGATGCCCACGCGATGCTCTAGCTTACACCCTCCTTCTCCCAAGCTATATTCCTTACACTAAATTTGATCTACTGGTGTCAGACAATCCGTACACCCAAACTCAATCCCCCAAATATCATTCGAAACACTTACATTGTTCAAGTGACCCGAAACCCAATCTTGCATTTTAAGTATCTCACTCAAAGTCCCTGCTGGACACTTGACACATGCACACAACAACAACAACAACAACAACAACAACAACAACAAACTTAAATAAAAAACAAAAAAAACGGCAAATCAGTAAGTGTTTTTCAATGTCACCACGTAAAAGTCTGTCTCTGATTCACCACGCCCTCGCATCAATGTACCACCAAAAAAAAATATAAATAAATAAAAGAAATAATGAAAAAAAAAAAGAAAAAAACCTGCACTGAAGCGTTTGAGACGAAGCAGCTGGATTAAAGTAGTGATGAATCGAAGAGTCTGGTCCTCTACCTACAGGCACCAGCTACACCACTCACAATTCACACTTGGGTTATGTACCGCACATTACACCTCTAGTGGGCTCTAGAGGTGCTTGCCCACCCTGACGAAGAAGACAGACTCCAAGTTGGAGGAACTGCAACCCCTGGGACTGCAGAAGACGGAGTTGGCATCCAGTCCAGAGCACACACCCTGCTGGATCCAGGTGCGTCCCCACTCCAGGCAGAGGAATGGGCAGGGATGACAGTGGAAGTGGAGGTAAGACGAACCCCCCCCCCCCCACCCAACCTGGGAGAACGACCCTCACGGATTCGCTGTGCAGAGAAAAGCAAGAAAAACTCGCTGGAACCTTGGTCAAAACAGGAACGACACACACACTGGACGACACCCTCGGTCACCGGGACATTGCCAGACAGCCAACGCCCTCGTAGATGCAGAACCCGTCACTGAACATCGAAACACCGACAGTCAACAACTCAGGTAGCCAAACCTTCACACGTCGGTCGAGGGCATACTAGGAACTCCTGTCCGAACAGCTGAAATAAACTTCAGGACTAGGCTAACCCAACCTTCGCGGATGAAGCCTCAATTCGTACTGACTTGCAGACACACGACGACACTCCGAATTCATCTCGGAAACTCACAAGACAGCACTCGCATGCACGGAATTCCCCGATCACACGATGATTTTTCACGAGTATTCGTTTACACATGTACAACCCACTATTCCAGCGAGTCTAGGCGTTCTCCTCCTTGCCCCTTCCAAGAGTTGACAGGTAAGTATACTCCCAGCAGGAATCACGCCCTTCATGTCCACAGCCCACCC
Source organism: Conus betulinus (assembly GCA_016801955.1). Lineage (NCBI taxonomy): Eukaryota > Metazoa > Mollusca > Gastropoda > Neogastropoda > Conidae > Conus > Conus betulinus. The sequence continues at coordinate 251 of JADBJO010007362.1, read as the reverse complement.
CGAAACGGATGGGCCACACTTCACAATTGTGTCGACCTGTACCAGTTCATGCGTGACACTCTAAAAGACATTGCTACATGCTGTTCAATGTCAAAGCTTCCTCGTTATTAACAATCTCTAACGACATTGCCACATGCTGTTGGGTGTCACAGTTCCCTCTTCATCAACACTCTCTGACTAACATTGCTACATGCCTGTTCGGTGTCAGAGCTGCCTCTGTATTTCAGAAATTCCCATCTGACAAAATCCAC
>JADBJO010007361.1:85000-114377 GCA_016801955.1 Conus betulinus | reverse complement strand
AGAGAGAAGAGAGATGGTGCTTCTGGTCCTCTCGTTGGAGTGAGCAACAGAGAGACAGATGGTGCTATCCTGGCCTATACATTTGGGAGTGCGCGCTCAAGATCGATTCTACGAGTATATGAGCGATGATAGAGATATCGACGCATGATATGGTGTCTATCCTTGTCGCCATACTTTGTTATAGAGTAGAGGGAGATGAGAGAGATCGCGTTGCTTCCTTGGGCCTATGATTTAGGGAGAGCGACAGACAGACCGAGAGATAGAGAGAGAGAGAGAGAGAGACATGGTGCTTTCCGGGCCTATACTTTGGAGTGAGGCGACCAGAGAGAGAGAGAGAGAGAGAGAGGGAGAGAGCCATGGTTGCTTCCTGGCCTAATATTTTGGAGAGAGAGAGCAGAGAGAGAGAGAGAGAGAGGAGTGCTTCCTGGCCTATGATTTGGAGAGAGACAGACAGACACCGAGAGATAGAGAGAGAGAGAGAGAGAGAGAGAGGAGAGAGAGAGAGAGAGATAGAGCAGAGAGAGAGAGAGAGATAGCATGAGAGAGATACATGTGCTGTCCTGGCTTTATGATTTGAGCCAGCGAGAGCCCAAAGACAGAGAGAGAGAGAGAGCTGAAGCGCGCGCGCGTGCGCGCGCGCGCGTGTGTGCGTGTGTATTGTGTGTATGTGTGTAACATACAAAATACCTAATGCACATACAAAATACACACACGCGCGCGCGCGCGCGTGTATATATACACGTATCCTCCTGTCCACTTATCCTCTGCCATTATACGATGAATGTATTCATGACACACAAACAGCCCGCCATTCCTTCTGAAAAAGTGATAAGATAGCTTCCTCCTATCCCAGTGCTCTCGCTGTCTCTCTTTGTTTCTCTGTCTGTCTGTCTGTCTGTCTGTCTGTCTTTCTGTCTGTCTGTCTGGCTCTCTCTCTCTCTCTCTCTCCTCTCTCAATCATCCTCTGACGTCGCCTCTCTCTCTCTCTCTCAATCATCCTCTGAAGTCTCTCTCCCTCTCTCTCTCTCTCTCTCTTTCTCATCCTCTGAAGCTGACTTTGAACTCTGATATGTATCTGAAGATCAATAAACTCCGCCTTCTCCCTTCCTCAGCTGCACACGCTTCCAGCCGATATTCCGTCTGTCCGTCGTCCACTCTCCCCCCCCCCCCCCCCCCCCTCTCTCTCTCTTTCTTCCCGTGTGTGTTGTGTGTGTGTTGTGTGTGTGTGTGTGTGTGTGTGTGTGTGTGTTTGTGTGTGTTTGTGTGTGTGTGTGTGTGGTGTGTGTGTGTGTGGTGTGGTTTGTGCGTGTGTGTGTGCGTGTGTGTGTATGTGTGTGTTGTGTGTGTGTGTGTGTGTGTGTGTGTGTGTGTGTGTGGTGTGTGCGTGCGTGTGTGTGTGTCCATGCCCTCTTTCCTCGCTTTCCTACATTTTTTCTCCTTTTTCTCTATCCTTTCTGATTCCTCTCTATAACACCTCATAGCCTCTCTTTATTCCCTTTTACCCCACAGTTTGTAAATATAGAGGCCTGACTCCGTTGTTTTTAAATTCTTCACCCGCTGTTTGTTTTCTACTCAGATACGGTTCTGAAGATTCCTCCTCCTTCTCCCTCCTGTTTCCTGAGTCCTAACCGGAAAAAACAGTTATTATTATTGTTATTTTACTATTATGTTTATTGTTAATACTTATACATAGCGCCTATCCTCTGCTAGAGATCAAGCTCTAAGCGCTTTAAAAATCCACACTCGTTTACACAACGGGCTGCCTACCTGGGTAGTGCCGACGGAAGAGCTGCCGGCTGACACTTCATTCAGTCGTTTCCCGTGTCATGCAGTCAATAGCGTTCACTCAGTTTCCTTACTTCCATAATTTTTTTCCATTTCTCACACAGGGTGCATGCTATGCGCAACGTGTCATCCATACGAACGGCCAAACTGGCCTTCTCTTCCGAAAGTTGGTGATGGGATTTGACGTGTGTTGTAAGATGTTGTGCGTGTGTTCACACACAGAACCTCGGTTTATAGTCTCATTCGACTGACTGTAATTGGAAATGGAGTCAGAACCAATATGACTCTCCGAGGGAAAAAAATTCCCCTGTAACCGAAACGACCCGGCGGAGATTCGAACCCGCAAACCCCGATCACCAAGATAACGAGTCCGGCGCTCTAACTCCAACCGAGCTGTTCCGGTCTGGATTTCACACATGGTGGAATGATGAATCCAGAGATGTTGAATCGTTAAACATGTTCCTCCGGCTGTTTGTCTGTGGTCAGCTAGGAGACCATCTGCAACATGTGGCACATAATCCCTCTCCGTAAATAGCACAGGCCGTTGTCAGGAACAGAACAGTAAAGTAAAAATCGGTTAAACCAGTGGTAAAACGACTTTAGGGGTAGAGATTGGAGACGGGGGGACGGGGGATGAGGAGGGGGGGGGGGGGCGGGGGGGGGTTCAAAGGGAGTGGTGAGGATGGCCGTTGTCAGAAAACGAACAGTCCAGTAAAACGTTTAAACATTGGTAACCCTTTATGGGTAGAGATTGAGACGGGGTGCCTGGAGAGGGTTTGTTGCTGGGGGGGGTCATGGGATGTTAGGACCTGAATCACGTGCATTGCCACAGGCACGGCATCATGTAGCATTATAATAACGGTGATTTCGCAACGCAGTAATCGATCCAAGAATATCGGACCGACGCAGGAAGATATGATCACGAAAACGAAAGGCGAAAGATGGCATCTCATTACCCACGCAGACCCCTTGGACGCGTTTTTCCGTGTCTGTTTTTGGCCTGATGATGGTCGAGCAGATAGGTTACCAGCCATTAAAAAATATGAGTTTCCTGCAAGCCATAAGAGGAACCCGTGCATGGGAGCGAAAAAGAAGAGAGAGAGAGAGAAGATAGACACGACAGAACAGACAGACAGACAGACAGAGACAAGAGAGAGAGAGACAGAGAGATAGAGAGGGAGGAGAGATAGAGGGGGAGGGAGGAGAGAGCTAGGGAGGGAGAGAGAGAGCGAGGAGAGAAAGAAAGATATAAAGGAGAGAAGATAGAGAGAAGAGAGAGGTCAGATTGAAACAGACGCAGACCCTCCCCGACAGCTCGAGGAAACATAACGTGCAGTAGTACGGTCTACATGTTGTTCAGTGCTTCTTGCTGTTGGTCTTGTCCTTTCGCTAGAACATGTTTTGATCTGAAAGAAGAAGACGAAATAACATTCGTCCTTCGTTTAGCCGTGGTCTACTCTCCTTGTGCGTATCGGACTGTGTGTACGACCAGTCTCTCCGGTAAATTGGACAAATCAAAGTGCTTTTGGAGTGACGAAATAACTTCGCTTCTCCTGCGAATAAATGGCATGAATGCTGGTGTTTCTGCAAAGGTAGGGGTGGGTGGGGGTGGGGGCGGGCAAAAAGATTGTGTAAATTGACAGAGAGAGGAGAGACAGAGAGCAGACAATGAGAATAGTGATAGACGAGAGAGAAGAACAAGAGAAGAGAGAGATCAGAGACAGAATGGTGGTGGTGGGGTGGGTGGGTGGGGGTGGTGGGGTGGAATCAACTAGACCTGTCCTGGCATCTAGGTCATAGCAGCTACTATACTCTTGCATCTGACTGTACTGTGCATAACTGTACTAAATTTGTGCACTTTATTCTACATTCAAAGCTTCCACTCCAGGAAAATTTGCCAAGCTGCACAACACCCTCTCAAAACATCCACACAAAATCACAGCCGGTTAGAAAGTCAGACGATAAAACAACAATAAACATCGATCGTTTGAGAGAACCAGGTACTCTCGTCTAGCCCTCACACACCACAGACACAGATCACAAGCGCCAAGATGCACCACGCAAAAACATCACACCCAGAGCACACGACAGCACCCAACCACACACAGAGATAGAGAAGAGAGAGAGAAGAGAGATAGAGAGATTGGGTAGAACACGGGTGACAGTTGAGACCATAGGACAGAGCGAGACAGGGATATAACACGAACAGCAGAACAACAAAAGAAAGAAAAGACAACACACAACAACCGAAGATCAAGAGGGATACATGAAAGCTAGCGAAGCGAGCGAGCGAGAAGAGAGGAGAGAGGAGAGAGAGAGAGAGAGAGCAGAGGAAGAGAGAGAGAGAGAGAGAGATGGGGTTGTAAACGGAGGACAAGGGAAACAGAGAACAGGGAGAGACCTGGGATGACAACAACCCCCAACCACCTAGACAACTAGAGTAGACACAGAACAGATAATGAAACCACAACAGACAAACACAGATAGAGAAAACCAGCGAGCTAGAAGAGCGAGAGAGAGAGAGAGGAGAGAGAGAGAGAGAGAGAAAGAGAGATTGAGAGAAGTGAGGGGCTGAATGTGGTGGCACGAAGAGGCAATTTTTGCACCATCATATTAAATAATCCGCCACATTAAACAACACCAAAGCAAAAAAACCACTGTATGATATCAATAAGTTTCGGCTCACCGCACTCACAATCACTTAACAGACCCACGCACACGCGAACAACACCCCTAATACGCCACACAACACACTACACACACAACAATTGCACAACACACATACCTGGCGCCACGCACAGTAAACAACACCCCACCAAAAAAACACAAAAAACTATCCCTACCCACCACTCGTCCTTCTCACATAACGCTGCCAACCAACGCACAAAGATAAGATAGAGCATATATAGATAGAGCGAGATGAGATTATGAGTATATTAGATAGATAGTATATAGTAGATAGATGAGAGAGAGCAATAGAGAGAGCGAAAAAGAGAAATAGATGAGATCTGCACATTCCAAATCAGCACACAATCAACAAACCTCTAGCAATCCAAATGAAACTGATATATGATGTGAAAGTGGACTTACGCAGAGAAAAGACAGGTGTTAAACCAAACGTTTTGTGTGTGAACGTGTGTGTTTGGGTGGAGGGGGGGGGGGGGGGGGGGGGAAACAGAGTGAGAAAGGGAAGAAGAATCAAATGGAGAAAGAGAGACAGACAAAGAGAAGAAAAAGAGAAGAAGAAGGAGAAGAAAGAAGAAGAAGAAGAAGAGAAGAAGAAATAGAAGAAAGGAAGAAGAGGAGGAGGAGAGGAGGAGATGAGGAGAAGCAGGAGAGGGAGAATGGAGAAGATGAGAACAAGATGAAAGGGAGGAGGAAGGGGGGGGATGGGCAAAGAGAAGGAGAGGAAAGACAGGTGCTGTGGATCACTATAAAAGAGGAATACTATCGTGAACCATCACTATTCAAAATATCAATGACCCAACAGTCATCAGACAGACTGAATTGAGACCGAGACAGACAAGACCGAACGACCGACCGGGACCGACCCGAAAGAGAGAGAGGAAGAGAGAGAGGATGAGAGACCTGAGAGAGAGAGAGAGGATGAGAGAGGAGGAGAGAAAGAGAGATACAGACAGACAGCAGAGAGACAGACAGGTCAGACAGACAGGCAGTCAGGCACACCCACACACACACACACACACACACACACACACACACACACACACACACGGACACGGACACGGACAACAGACAGATAGACAGATAGAACAGATAGGACAGATAGAAGGACAGACAGACAGACAGAGACACAGACCGATTGACAGAGAGAGAAGAGAGAGAGAGAGAGAGGGAGACAGGCAGACAGACAATACAGCGATACAGACAGCACCAAGGCAGGCCGGCCGAAGACCTCCCACCAGAGAGCGAGACAGAGAGAGAGAGAGAGAGAGAGATGAGAGAGGAGAGGAGAGAGAGAGAGAGAGAAGAGAGAAAGACGAGAGAGGAGAGAGAGAGAGAGAGATCACAGATGATGCACAGTTGGACGAAGGCATGGGGCGAAAATAAATACAAGAGCAAGGTTACCTCACAGCACCGAATTCATTAGGGACAGGGGTATTAGGTGCTGATTGGGGGATCCCAAACTTCCAAATGACCAGAGCAGGAAAAGAAGAAAGCAACTGCATAGAAACCATTGGGGAGGAAAAGAAAAGTCTGGAAGTGGGGATGGGGTAGAGGGGGATGGGGGGGGGGGGGGAGGAGTGGAGGCAGAGAGAGGAAAAGAGGAAGGAACTGTGCTGCATCCGGCTGTACTACATCTGTCAGTGGGTTGCATTAACTCTGCTACATAATACTGATAAAAAGGATAATGGTTATCCATGGCGCTTAATTACATAAGCCCTAAGCGCTTACAAATGCAGAAAAAGATTAAAGAAAACATCATAACTGAAACCAATGAGAAGATAAATATTGCAATAAGTACCATGTACCTACAAACAAGAATGCTTATCGACACCGCCGTGCGCGCGCGCGCACACGCGCACAACCACACACACACACACACAACACACACACACCACACACACACACACACACACACACACACACAAGCCGCAGAATTAATGTGATGGGGAAGGTGAAGGGGAAGAAAGAACCGCTATTGATACGGTGAAGGGCAGTTGTTTTAAGAGATGCCTTGAAGGAAGAACAGAGAGTTTGAACAACGCAAAGATATTGGGAGTTTATTCCAAGAAACCGGATCCCCAAAAGGAAAAGAGCGATCGCCATAGGGTTTTTTTTTTTTTTTTTGTTCGAAATCAACGGATTTTGAGCAGACATCCAACTGCACTGCATCTACAGGTACTACATCTCAACCAAACTACATCTAACGATACTTTATCTAACAGTTCTATCATAATACATAGTGCTATATCTAGCTGTTTTGAATTTGCCTCTCATTATACCTTACTGTACCGGGTTGTTATCTACCAGATGTAAGCGCTCAGGTGTCCATGCGGCAGAGCCCTAGCTGTGAGGAATGTGGTGTGATGTAGCACAGTTCTGTAGTGTGTATAGAGCAATATTGTGTTCGTATGCACAATGATTTGGTGTGTGCTTTTTTTTTTCTTCACATCTAGACAATTCTTTTAAAAAAAAAACCCCCAAAAACTTTGGGTTCATGGCATGATTTTTTGTACAGTACAATTTTTTCACTGTATAGGTAAACTCAGTGTCACTGACACCAGTGAGATGATGTGAGGGATGAGGAGTAGAGGGACGACGTAACTCAGTGATGTCACTGACACTAACCAGTGTCACTGAGGTGATGTGTCAGCGATGAGGAGTAGAGGGACGTAACTCAGTGTCACTGACACCAGTGAGGTGATGTCAGCGATGAGGAGTAGAGGGACGTAACTCAGTGTCACTGACACCAGTGAGGTGATGTCAGCGATGAGGAGTAGAGGGGACGTAACTCAGTGTCACTGACACCAGTGAGGTGATGTTTAGCGATGAGGAGTAGAGAGGGACGTAACTCAGTGTCACTGACACCAGTGAGGTGATGTTAGCGATGAGGAGTAGAGGGACGTAACTCAGAGTCACTGACACCAGTGAGGTGATGTTAGCGATGAGGAGTAGAGGGACGTAACTCAGTGTCACTAACACCAGTGAGGTGATGTTAGCGATGAGGAGTAGAGGGACGTAACTCAGTGTCACTGACACACCAGTGAGGTGATGTTAGCGATGAGGAGTAGAGAGGGACGTAACTCAGTTGTCACTGACACCAGTGAGGTGATGTTAGCGATGAGGAGTAGAGGGGACGTAACTCAGAGTCAGTGACACCAGTGAGGTGATTGTAGGGATGAGGAGTAGAGGGACGTAATGCTCTGAGGGTCACTGTGACACCAAGGCGAGGTGATTGTGACGGGATGAGGATTAGAGTAGTAGCGGACAAAGGCTTAACTCAAAAAACAAAAGCTCTGGCGCGGATCCAGCTTCCATCCTTTAATTTCTCATTACAATGCAGCCTCTCGCATCCAGACATTTCATGCGCTCCTTCTCCCTCCCGTCAAGTATGCCTTAACCCCCCCTCTCCCGACCGGGGGAGCCGCCAACTCTAGCCACGCCCCACGCTCACCTGCCCACCCCCCCTCATGCTCCTCCTCCTCCGTCACAGTAACGACCGAGCCATGGTTCGGACACTGTGGCATTGGAAATGACATGCTCTCGTGGGGCGGTCAGGCAGTCACATTTACATTGTGTCCACGTCCATAGAAAACGAACCACGTACTCACAATATCCTCCAGTCACCCCAGAAACCCCTCCCGATCCTCCTATCCCCCCTCCATCATCCCGTCACGACTGCACTCCACAACTCACGATACTCCAAAATCTCCCTAGTCACAAGACACTTAGCGATTGACTTGATTGATTGAAGCGATTTCTGATTGCATGATTGATGTTGAATTGATTATGAACTTTGGTCTCGATTGATTCCTTGGTAGTACGCAAGGATTGAAGATTGTAGGAGTCAAACAAAGCCTGTCTTACAATCTTGTCCTTGCTTTAGCGTTTCTTGTCGGTCTCCTTACCTCATATTCTCATTGTTTCTTTCGCTTTTGCTATCAACAAGACATCACATCCATATACTGTGTCTAACAGAACACAGCAAACATCTGTAATCTGGATTGGTATCAATCTGATAAGCAGGACTCGTTCATCTACCATAATATGGCAGAATGGGTCAGTCAAAACAGAAGTGAAACAAATAAACCCAAACCACAAAAACATAGAAGCAACCCAAACAAAATTATGGACCGTGAGGAGAGAGAGAGAGAGAGGAGAGGAGATGGAGAGAGAGAGAGAGAGGACGATTAGGAGGACGAGGTAGGAGGAGCGTGGTGGAGGGGGAGGGGGAAGAGAAGGTAGAGTAGCATGCGGGTACAGAGGGAGGAGAAGGAAGAAGAGGCGAGGACGGCTGGTGACGCTATGGAGAAAGCGATGGGGCAACAAGGGAAGGGGCTCATGCCTCTGTGGGTGCACTACTGTCTGTACTACCGCATCACCCAATCAGCGATCCAAGGTAGCTTTGAATTAAGCTTTAGTTGGTTATGCTTACAGCTGCATGAGAGTGTTCCGAGTGTGAGGTAGACGGACTGGCAGAAGGACGTTTGTAGTGTGTCTGTCCTCCCATGCTTTTCACAGTGAGTGTGCTTTGCGTACAACCGTGAGACCAAGAGAGGTAGTCAACCATAGACCTCTTGGACAGTCAGATGTATGGTCATAAGAAATAAGCTTGCAGAGACAGGCCATTTTGAGGAGAGAAAGAGAGAGAGAGAGAGATGGAGAGAGAGTATGAGAGAGAGGGAGAGTGATAAGAGAGAGAAGAAGAGAGAGGGGCAACAGAGAGAGGAGAGAGGGGGCGGGAGGGAGAGAGAGAGGAGAAGACATGAGAGAGTAGAAGAGAAGAGCGGAGGGGGGGTGGGGGGGAACCCCGCACACACCCCCACACGCGCCCCGAAGGCACCCCCGCCATGGGACGGGGGGAGGTGGGAGGGGCGGGGGTGGGGAGGGAAGGGGGAGGATGGGGGGGGGAGAGCGAGAGGAGAGGCGGGTAGGGGAGGGGGGGGAGCGACACGGAAGGTCTTGCAGGGGGGATTCCTGAGCGGGAGAGGGGGGGGGGAGGTTGTGGGGGGCGTGCCTGTGTGGGGAGATGTTTTTGTTGAGGGGCCAGGGGCGGGGGGGGGGTGGGTTGGTTTTTTTTGTTTGTGTTGTTTTTGTGGGTGGTGGGGTGTTGTTTTTTGGTGCGGGTCGGAGTAGGGTTGTTTGAGGGGCGCGGGGGAGTGGTTCTTTGGGGGGGGAGGGGGCTGGTGAGAAGAGGGGGTGGGGATGCGTGAGGAGGAATCGAGGAGAGCTCGAAACCGAGCGCGGAAGATGGGTTGTGTGTGTTGGGTGTGTTAGAGGGGGGCAAGAGAAAGAGAACGCGAGAAGAGAGAGAAAGAAGACAGACAGAATTTGTTTGTATATTTATCTTGCCTTTTAAAATGCCCTTGTTTGTTACATGGCCGGTTAGATATTTAGTATGATGTTGGCGGTTTTGTGTGATTACATGTACAGCGGACAACCCAGGCGAGATGTAAGCTAAAAAGAAATGCTGTCAAGAGTCTAGACCTGCATGGAATGAGAGAGCAGGGTGGCAGGGAGAATAGCAGGACCTGGCGCAGCCAACACGCATTCAGTTCATTCAGACTCCTGCAACAGCCTGCAGGTCGCTGGAACAAAATGGCGGCACTATACATGAGATTGTGGCACGTTTCTCGTCAATTTTCCAGTCATCTGTTGTCTGAGTATCCAGTGATTGCTGGTTACGTGCCTAACTGGACTTACATTTTGGGGGTTTATAAACTACTTCACTCCATCTTAAATGACAACCTCCCATCACTCCCGTCGTTATGATACTCATCATATCATCAATCATCAATTCATCGATCATCTCAATCCTCCTCAATCATTGAACAGGTCGTCGGTCGTCGTCGTCGTCGTCGGTCAATCATCATCCTCTCCACATCCAATCATGCCCGTCTAATTATTATCAAGATCTCAAAATTGTGAACCTTCCTTTTTCATTCAAACAAAAACAAGTACCTACGTGGGAGTGTCACTCCCGGCATGCAAGAAAATTATGCAAAGCTCTCTCGTCTCTTCCTTCCCTTTCTCCTTCTCCCTTTCAGCATGCAAGATTATGCAAGCTCTCTCTCTCTCGCTCTCTCTCTCTCTCTCTCCTCTCTCTCTCTCCTCTCTCTTTCAGATTCAGCATGCAAGGTTATTCAAGTGTTCTCTCTCTCTCTCTCTCTCTCTCTCTCTCTCTCTCTCTCGGTCATCTCTCTCAGATTCAGCATGCAAGATATGCAAGTCACGTCTTTCTCTCTCTGTCTGTCTCTCTGTCTGCCTGTCTGTCTGTCTCCTCTCTGTCTAGGTCTCACTCTCTGTCCTCTCTGTCTCTGCCCCTCTCTCTCTCTGTCTGTCTCTGCCTCTCTCTCTCTCATTCAGCATGCAAGATTACGCAAGACTTCTCTGTCTCTGTCTCTCTCTGTGTCTCTGTGTCTCTGTCTGTCACTCACCTCCTCTCCTCTCTCTCTCCTCCTCTCCTCCTCTCTCTCTCTCTCTCTCTCTCTCTCATATAGTTGATAGAAGACAGGAAGAAAGACTGTGGGAACACAAGAAACAGGGAGACAAAGAAGACACAGGAAGAGAGAGTGGTGAGGAAAAAGCGAAAAGAACACGAAGAACACAGACACTCCCTCGGCTCTTTGGCGTCTTCAAGATCAATCAGAAATGCAAGAACAGAAGGAAAGAAATACACAAAGGGGGAAACAGGAGAAAAAATACAGGAAGCAAAAAGATTCCCATATGCTTTATGATTTTAAAAAAAAAAAAAAGTCGTCCGAAAGCGCGTGGAAGGAAAGATAAATCAACGAAAGACAGAAGAAAGCAAGAAGAAATAATTGCACAACTCTTACAACAGAGGAAAGAACACACGAAAAAAGAAGAAAGAAATATAGGCATTTTGATTATGGACAATGTAACGCAGCGAAAGAGCCAACAAAAAAGGATTAGAGACATGATGAACAAATAATGAAAGAAGAAAGAAAAAGAAGAAACAGCGATAAAGAAAGGTTTCCAGGGGATGTTATCAAGATGAACAGAGGGTAAAAGAAATCAAATGAAACGAAATGAGATGCAACGAATTATTGAGGACAGAATTGGTCAAGGAATATAAGGAGAGCAAAAAGAAGTAAACAAATTTAAGCATCAGCACATCTGAGGACACGGTGCCTTGACCAGACCAGACACTGCGCGCCTCACAGCAAGGTCACTGCATTTCATGCTGTTCATCCACACGGAACTTCACTGCACTACTTCTGCCTGTGCTGCAGTCAAACAAAGGGCAGCCATGTTGCACACAGCTATACTATTCTAATTATTATTATCACTATTATTGGTATTATCATTATCATTATATTATCATTATTGTTATTATCATCATCATTACCATCATCATTTTTATTATCATCATCATTATCATTATTATTATAATGGATACTTTTATAGGGCGCATATCCTCGGCTAGTCACCAAGCTCTAAGCGCTTTACAATCCACACTCGTTTACACAGCTGGCTGCCTACCTGGGTAGTGCCGACTGAAGAGCTGCCAGCTGGCGCTTCATTCAGTCGTTTCCCGTGTCATCCAGTCAACATCGTTCAATATCGTTCACCCAGTTTTTCCTTGCTTCTTCCTTCATTCTTTCCATTTCTCATGCAGGGTGCATGCTATGCGTAACGTGTCATCCATACCAACGGCCAAACTGGCCTTCTCTTCCGAAAGTTGGTGACGGGATTTGACATGTGTGAAAGATGTTATGCGTGCGTTCACACACGGAACCTCGGTTTATAGTCTCGTTGGAAGGACTGTATGGGAAATGGAGTCAGAACCAATGTTAACTCCGCGGGAAAAATCCCCCTGTCCCGAAAACGGCCCGGTGTGGAGATTCGAGACTGCAACACCAGGATCACCAGGATTACGAGTCCGGCGCTCTATCACTGAGCTATTACGGTCCCTATACTGCACTTCTATTGCTCTTGATCCTTGTCTACATAGCTATACTACACTTAAATAACACTGAATCTAATTGTCCCCGAATGTAACTACACCTAACCTAACTGTCATGCAGCCAGTTACATTTCATCCACCTGTATCTCATCTAACTGCACAGCATCTCATGTTTGGGCTCCCAGCTGCCACTGCAGCTAACTGCATTGCCTTCAACAACACTGCGTTTGACTGCGTTGCCTTTTGATTACGATGTAGCCCAGCTGTGTTTTTATATAACTACACTGTACTTCACGGTACGGCACTAAATGTGTTGATCCCAACTGACCTGTAGTGAAATGTACTCCATGTTACCTGCATTGTATCTGACTGCACGAAGCTTCGACTCCTCTGCACTGCATTGACAAACATGTGGCCATGTTGTGCGATTAAGCATAACACATCACACAGCGTTGTCTTGCAGTGTAGCGGGGAAACGTGGCGGTCTCGTGGAGGAGCAAAAAAGAGAGAGAGAGAGATGGCAGACTGGCCAGAAAGGGCCATTCCCTCCAGCCGGCAGAGAACTGGATGTCTGTGGGACAAGACAGTTCCACGGCACACCAGACACTGACAGGTCTCCACCCCGGGTACACTGGAGTCCCCATCCTGTCTCCTTCTTCCTTCGGCTTCCTCTTACTCCAGGACAGCCGCCGGAAAAGGAAACAGGATGGGACTGCAGCTGATGGAGTGCGTAGGACAGAGGGCCACATCGAAGCGTGTTGGTTGAAATTAAGCAATTCTACCAGAACCATGACCAGAATGACAAGATCCAGAAGTCTGCGTAATCGCCAAAACAGCCTGACTTCGGAAAAAGACTCAAGTGAGGCGAAAATGTGTGAAGAGCCAGGCTGTTTTCGGAAAGAAGTTTTGGAGCGAGCTGCGCTGCAAGCTGTGGACGCTCAAACAGGCCCTAACAACGAGAAACGAGCAGCGATGAAAACTGTGCAACTGCTTCCGACACAGTAAGAGAAATCAAGGAGCTGAAACAAATGATTGAGAAACTGTGTGAGCGGATTGTTTCATTAGAAAAAACTGTTAATGAGCAAAACGACCTGATTACCAACTTTAGGAAGCCACCAGTTGGGTCTCCAAAAGAGCAGTGCAACAGAAAGGCACAGAACGTCATTTCTAAAAAATCTAACAAATCTCAAAGCCTCACCTACGCGGAAGCTGTAAGGTCAGTCCCCACCAACTCTCAGTCCCAAACCGACAAAAACACACTGGTTCGGGACTGACAGAGCACAAGATTAACAACAAGCAAGAAATCAAAATAATAAGAGAGCAGAAAAAGAACTCAGAACCTCCCATCAACAACGTCAAAAGCAAAAATGACGTCAAAGGGCGTTCGAATAGAACTGAGAAAATCAAGACGGAAGAAAGGCAGGACGTCCCTCTTGTTTTGCTTTTGCACGATTCTGTGTTGACTGGAGTCAATGGGAGAAGACTCGGACGGTCTTACGGGTTTAGCACCATGTCAAGGAAAGTTCATAAGATCAGTGACTTAAAACCAACATTGGAGAATGCAGTATCCTCAGTTGAAAGACCAGTGGATGCTGTTGTTATTCACTGTGGGATAAACGATCTGAAACATACGGACCCCGATGTCTGCAGTAAAACTTTTCTACAGCTGCTAAAGACATTGCTGCCAAAAATCCTCAAGCAAATATCATTATCAGCAAAATCGCGCCTGTCGGTCATCTAGAGCTGGGCATGAAAATTGATCTGTTTAATGCATTTATAAGTTCCCGAGTTGTTTGACGTGGCAAAAGTTAGCTTCATCAGTCACGCCAACCTGAAGCCGAACAACAGGACGCTGCAAAACGGCCTTCACCCGACCCGGAGAGGAGCCAGTGTGCTTGCCGGCAACTTGGGGAGACACGTCCGGCAGCTGTTCTGGACGACACCTAGGAAGACCACGAGACGCACCATGCCACATTCACCCAGGGGGTTTCCATCTCGCCCCAGGCGTCATGACCTGCCGTTTCCACTAGAGAGGCGTGCTTGGTGGAACTACTATGACGTTTTGAGTGACTGGTGCTAGATTTATATTTCCTACTCAGAACTTTTGTCGGTTTCATGGAAGTAGATTTGTTTTCAATTTCAGCACAGAAATTACCCTATCTGACAGGTTTATACTCAGCAGAAGGAAGCTGATATCAACGTTATCTTGAAAATTAGAAACCCCCCCCCCCCCTCTCTCTCTCTCTCTCTCTCTCTCTTTCTCTCTCTCTCTCTTTGCTTATTCATTTACTTTATTTGTTTTATTTGTAACCCCACACCACCCCCACCCCTGCTATTCTGTTGCTAGTTTATCAGTGACATGCCTGATAACTCATTTAAGATTTTGCAATGGAATGCTAGATCTGTGTTCACGACGAACGAAGCATTTTTACGTCAACATCTGGTAAATAACTGCTACAAAATATTGATTTTGCAATCACTAAATGTGTGCAAAAACTAAATTACCAAAATTACCACACTTTTATTATCCCCCAGTGCATAATCGAGTTTTTGACGCAAAAGGAAAAAGTAAGCACTGCTATATATATCAGAGAAGGCACTGAATACTTTAATACGACCATCACCTGCACCGTCTGATCTTGCAAACTTATATTCGTGCGCGGCCACGGTTAAAGTCAATAACAACATTGTTCTCAACATTGTGTCTGTATATCTGCCTAAAGGTCCAGACGACGAGAAAAATACTGAATGGTTACATACAATAGACAGCTCTAAGGAAAAATGGTTGATTGCCGGATTTTTAATGCTCACGCTCCATCCATTTTGGGACAAAGGTTGTTCATCGATAACAAGCAATCGTTTTCTTGAAAATGTGGTGGATTCTTCATTGTATTTGCTTAATGATGGGAGTATAACTAGGATTCCTGACATTCCCACCCATAGATCAAGCGCAATAGATCTGACAATGATTTCCCCCCAATTAGCTTTTGATTGCTTATGGCAAACTTTTGATGACACTCTTGGAAGTGATCATCTGCCCATCATAATGACAATTAATAAAACATACGACATAAAAAAATGTGCCTGAAGACAAAATACCTAAATATAATTATAAGTTTGCCAACTGGGATAAGTTTCAGACTTTTCTTTCCTATAGACACATAGAGACTTTTTGTGAAGATGAAGAAAATGTAAATGATATGTATTCAAAATTCAACAAAATGATTCTCTTGGCCGCTGATGATTCAATACCAAAATGTCATACTAATACTTCACAAAAAACACTTCATATACCGGCAATGTGTGGTGGACTAAGGATTGCGAAGAAGCTGTAGCCTTAAGAAACTGAAATACAAAGAATATATTAAAAACAAAAGTGAAGAAAACCACCTAGAAATGAAGAAAGCTAAGTCACACTCTAACCGAGTAATTGCAAAAGCAAAGCGGCTTTACTGGACAGCATTTTGTGCTAAAGAGTTTCTCATCATATAAGGACCTTCAAAAAGTGTGGCAAAAATTTCAAACTATGAAAAAAGGGATAAATCTCCCAAGATATCCAGTTAATTTGGATAATAAAAAATTCTCAACCTCATCTGAAAAAGCAGAAGCATTCGCTAACATGTTTTCAAAACAATGCGTCTAGAAAGTCTTCCACAAGATTGCATACAACATAGGAAAAGGGAAGAAAAAACAGAGATGTACGAAGAGCCAGTTTCAAATAATGACCACTATATAAATGCCCCCATAACTATATGCGAGTTAAACGACTCCATCTCCCTGATAGGTAATAAATCATCATCAGTTGGATTGGACGCTGTTTCGAATGAAATGCTAAAACATTTACCAGATAATTATCTTTGTTTTTTATTGAAAATATTCCAACGGGTTTGGAATAATGGTGTTATGCCATCAATTTGGAAACAGTCTGTAATTATTCCCATTGTAAAGCAGGAAATCTCCCCCAAGTCTCCACAGTTACCGGCCTGTAGCTCTGACGTCTCATGTAGGGAAACTTATGGAAAGAATTATACTAAATAGGCTTATCTATTTTTTTGTGATAAAAATGAAATAATACCTATTAATCAAGCAGGCTTCAGAAAAGGAAGATCAACAACCGACCACATTGTAAAATTAACAACACAATTAAGCATCAATTTGCCAGGCGAAAGAGTACTCTGGCGACATTTTTTGATGTTAAAAAAGCCTTTGACAGCGTGTGGCATGCTAGATTGCTTTATAAACTGAAGAAAATTGGCATATCTGGTAATTTTTATAACTACATTAGAGAATTTTTATCAGAAAGAAGTTTGCAAGTCAGGGTAGAAAACACATATTCAAATTTTAAATCGTTGAAATGGGCATTCCCCAAGGTTCCGTAATTGCTCCAATGTTATTTAATATTTTGTTACATGATCTCCCAAAGCACGTAACTACAAAACGCTACCGTTGTGCAGTATGCTGATGATCTGTGTATGTGGATAAATGCTACTCTAAGAAAAAAGCACGCCAAAAAGATCAATCAACTATTACAAAAAAATGTATCAGGCAGAGCTAATAATCTTCTTAGTAAGTACTTGTTTGAAAATGGACTGAAACTTTCCCATGAAAAAAAACGTATATAGTGTTTATTCAATAATGGTGATGATCCTGTTGATCTCTGCCGTCTTTTAGACTTGATGGAATAACACTTCAGTATGTCCACTCAGTAAAATTCTTAGGAGTTTACTTCACATCTAAATTGACATGGAAAGTTCACATTGATTATCTCTTAAAAACCAGGCTAGGAAAAGTTTAAATTTTTTGAAAATCTTAAGCAAGCAAAGCTGGTGCCAGGATGTAAAAACATTGAAACATCTGGCAATATCACTCGTTCGTTCTAAGCTGTCGTATGCTCAAGAAGCTTTCTTTTGTGCTCCTAAATATTTGTTGTGCAAAAACTGCAAAGTGTCGATAGCAAGGCTTTTAAATTATGCTTGGGAATCCCTGTACATGCTTCTACAGTAGGGACATATTCGGAAATTGATGTTTTGCCTTTAAACGAATACAGAACACTCACTTTGGCAAAATATGTTGTGAAATGTACAGCTATGAAAGGTGTTAATGAAACAGAAATCTCTTTAAATCCATCTACTGATTACCCCAAACGAGCGAAAAACATTTCCTGCTTGTCTACTATTGGCTCGTATTCTGCCCATTTGTTGCAGAAAACTGATTTGACCCCCGACTCTTTGGCAAAGATTTCTCATACTGATCCAATCCCAAGCTGGGAAAGAAACAGGGCAACATTTGACCTTAATCACACTGATGCTAAAAAAGCTGATCATCCGCATATCTTGTCATATTCAGCAAAGATGCATATGCAAAGCAAGTATCCTAACCATCTTAAGGTATATACGGATGGATCATTGACAAAGAACAAAGACGCTGGATCTGCTTTTGTTATTCCATCACTTAAAGTAGATAAAGCATATTCAATAGGTAGGAAAAATCGATCTATCTTAGTCGCCGAAATGGTAGCTATACTAATGGCTTTGACATATTTAATTGATTTACCGCAATCAATCTTGCAAGTATTGTTATGTGTCGACTCGATGTCAGTACTACAATCTATCAAGTTTTTCAGTTCTAATTCTGAAAACTTTATTTTAAAAGAAATATGTTATTTAATTCATATTTTTGATGTGCAAGGGAACCGATTTAACTTTTTTCTGGGTCCCTTCCCACTGTGGAATTTGGGCAATGAATTCGCTGACAGATCTGCCAAAAAGGGAGCCAAAACTGAAATGAGTGCACAGTCACTTTCTGTCCCCTTGACTTTACAAGAGTGTCATCAAGTGTTAAAACAAGTGGCTTGGGACTTTTTTTTAGAAACAACCAGAACATCCCTTATTTGCGGGTTAATGCTCGAAATAGCCATGTTCTCAGCTTTGATCAGGTTGAAGGCATTGAACACCTGCAGGTTCGTGATATGTATCAGTACAGACAGAAACTTTTTCAGTATTTATAGACTGAAACTCGACGCATTCAGAACGAAATATAGTGCAGGAACAAAATGCGTATGTGGTAAGGCAAACGTGTCGAGAGCCCACGTTTTATTTGATTGTGTGACTCTTAAGGCATACTTACCATGTTTATTAGGCATGACAGTGACTGATGTTTTTTTCTGATATTGATTTTGCTTTCAAAGTTACCTTTTGTTTTAATATATGTAGTCCTGTTAGATATTTACTATAATGTTATAAGTAGTAATTATTCCATATTTTGCGCGCACTTCCACACACCTATGCTTCAACACACACATGCATGCGCGTTCTCTCTCTCTCTCTCTCTCTCCTCCTCATCTCTCTCTCTCTCTCTCTCTCTCTCTCTCTCTCTTCTTTCTCTCTTGCGCGTACACACACGCACACGCACACACACACACACACACACGGGGATGCCTCGTCCCGTTGCATGTACACACACTCGCACACACACACACACACACACACACACACACACACACACACACACACACACACACACACACACACACATACGAACACAGATGCACACACGTATTCATACATGCACATGCTCATACACACACACACACACACACACACACACACACACACATACACGCGCGCGCGCGCGCACCACACACACACACACACACCACACACACACACACACACACACACACACACACATACATACATACATACATACAGAGAGAGAGAGAGACATTGAGAGACAGAGACAGAGAGACAAACATTGAGAGAGAGAGAGAGAGAGAGAACAAACACACGGCAAATATGAACGAAGTCAGCAGTCAGTGAAAGCGCAGTCATGGGAGACGACTGAAGGAAGGGAGACAATCGGAGATGCACAGAGAGTAAAAAAAAAGTTTCTTTCACACAGAGAAAGAATGCTATCAACATGAGAGATCTGACGGAGATGAGTATCAACAGATGAACTCAAGGGCCAGGCAGGGGCGTACGGCTGGGGAAGATGAGAAAGAAATGATACAGCTGGACCATTCCGAGACCTGGAACTGGGCAAAGACAGCTGACACTCCGTAGGTTCTTTCAACAGGAAGCCAATGAAGACAATGAAGTAGAGCAGAACACATTGGTGGATTTGGAACATCTGGAAAAAAAAAAGTCTGGTTGCATTATTCTGTACTTTCACTGTTTCGGACAGTCAGCAGTCCCGCCTTGGCTTAAGCTGTGTCAGACCCATTGACAGGCTAGAACACCAAGGCAACAATGTTGTTAAGCTCTGCATAGTTATGAGTGGATTGTCTTCAGTCGTCGCAAGTTCCTAGCATTAACACCATCAGTCTCCAAAATCCCTTGAAGTCGGAGTGTGGCTGCCCACGTGTCCGGGGTGATAAAAACAACGGTCACACACGCAACGTTCTCATCCCTAGCTGATGCATTTGTACTATCGTGTTCAAGTACTTCGGCTGTTCGGGTGATCCCTGGAGTCTTTTAGCCAAGAATGACAACAGACAGCCAGCATGCACACACACACACACACACACACACACACACACACACACACACACACACACACACACACAGATAGATCAATAGATGGATTGATAGGTAGACAGATACACAGGTACACAAGTAGACAGACAGATAGACTGGTGTGTGTGCGTGTGTGTGTGTGCGTGCGTGCGTGCGTGCGTGTGTGTGCGTGCGTGTGTGTGTGTGTGTGTGCGTGCGTGCGTGCGTGCGTGCGTGCATGTGTGTGTGTGTGTGTGTGTGTGTGTGTGTGTGTGTGTGTGTGTGTGTGTGGTGTTTTGTACAATGAAGCCAACTGCTTTAGAAGAAAAAGATAATAAATATCCTCTTCTTTATTACTCCTTGTCCCTCACCCCCCCGTGTACTCTCTCTCTCTCTCCCCCAGCAAACATTCCTGCAAAGTCCCTATTAATTTAACTAAGCTTGGATCAATACAAGACCCTCCACTCTTACTATAATATACCTCTCCTCTCTGCTCTCCCCACTCTCTCTCCCTCTCCCTCCTCTCTCTCAGAAAAGAATATACTCTCTAAACATAACAATAAACCCTCCTCTCCCCTCTCTCCTCTCCTCATCCGCTCCTCCCCATCTCTCCCACCCTCTTCGGTCTCTCCTGTCTCTTCTTTATCCTCTCCTCTCTCCTCTCTCCCCTCCCTCTCTCTCTCCTAGCATCTCCCTCTCCGACTCTCTCTCCTCCCCTCTCTCATCCCGAACTCTCTTCTCTCTCTCCAGTTCCCTCTCCTCTCTCTCTCTCATCCTCGGGGGCACCTCTCTCTCTCTCTCCTCTCCCTCTCTCTCTCTCTCTCCTCTCTCGCAAACATTCCTGCAAAGTCTGCCTATTCCGTCTCTCACCCCCTCTCTCATCTCCTCCTCTCTCTCCCCACCTCCCCTCGCTCCCTCCTCTTCTACGGTACTAACTTTGACTCTGGTCTCCCTCCGATCATATCTCTCACCTCCTCCAAGATTCAAGAACTATAAACTACCTCTCTCTCTGCTCTCCTTCCACAAAAAAGCCGGCCGCCTTCCGGTCTCTCTCACCTCCACTCATTCTATACCTCTCTCTCTCTCTCTCCTCTCTCTCTCTCTCTCTCTCTCTCTCTCTCTCTCTTCATCTCCTCCTCTCACTCCTTCTCTCCCACTCCTCTCCCCATCTGTCCTCTCTCTTCTGTCCTCTCTGAATTCTCTGCCTCTTCATCTGTCTCTCTCTTCTCCCCCTTCTCAGCACCGTCCAACCCTCTCACTGTCCTGCCAACTCTCGGGTCTCTTTCCCTCTCTTCTCTCGGGGGTCCCCTCTGTCTCTGTCTCCTGTGCCTCCTTCTTGTATGGTATTCCGAAGCAGCTTCTCTCTCTCCCTCTCTCTCCTCCCTCTTCAATCATCTCATTCTCTGAAACCACACACAAACCAGACCTATTGATTCCCAAACCGGTAAAGCTTTTTTTTTTTTTCCCCTTCTTTCGTTCCTCACCGACATGAAGTTGTGAAGCCTTGACTCTTGGTAAACAACCTATCCATTGCCGACAAGAGAAGAAAACACAAAAAAAGTGAGTAGGAGAGAAGCAGCGTGGTTTATGGGCAAGGGCAGGTAAACCAGATGGGCAAGGTAAGACGAGTGACGTGACGTTTCCACACCCACGTCCGACGATATGATGCTTCATGGAGTACAGCTAGACAATTATGATGCTTCATAGAATACAGTTAGATCATTATGATGCTTCATGGAATACAGTTAGACAATTATGTTTCATAGAATACAGTTAGACAATTATGATGCTTCATGGAATACACTTAGATAATTATGATGCTTCATGGAAGACAGATATTATGTTGCTTCATAGAATATAGCTGGAGAATCATTATGCTTCATGGAATACAGTTAGATAATTATGATGTTTCATGGAATACACTTAGGTAATTATTATGCTTCATGGAATACAGTTAGATCATTGTGATGTTTCATAGAATACAGTCAGATAATTATGATGCTTCATGGAATACAGTTAGATCATTATGATGCTTCATGGAATACAGTCAAAAAATTATGTTTCATGGAATACATTTAAATAATTGTGATGCTTTCATGGAATACAGTTAGATAATTATGATGCTTCATGGAATACAGTTAGATAATTATGATGCTTCAGGGAATACAGTTAGATAATTATGATGCTTCATGGAATACAGTTAGATAGTTATGATGCTTCATGGAATACAGATAGATAATTATGATGTTTCATAGAATACAGTTCGATAGTTATGATACTTTATCGAATACAGCCAGACATGGTACTTCGCACAGTGTGATTGACAGTGAAATTAAAGAGAATAAAGACATAAAGGTTTTTTTAAGGTGTGAGAAGAAGAAAAAAATTGATCAACCTTAAGCAATGCCCACCAAAAACAAACAAACAAACAAACAAACAGACAGCCGCATTAATGAGAGAGGGGGGAGGGGGCAGGAGGAGAGAGAGAGAGAGAGAGAGAGAGAGAGAGAGAGAGAGAGAGAGAGAGAGAGAGAGAGACACGCGCGCACACACACACACACACACAGAAAAGAGAGAGATAGGCAAAACAAGGCAAGACAAACTCTTTACTATTGAGGGTGATAGATAAGCAAGTTCATGCTGTTTTACATCCAGCCCTCGCCCATGAGGGGAGCAAAAGCAAAGAGTGAGAGAGAGAGGAGAGAGAGAGAGAGAGAGAGAGAGAGAGACAGACAGCACAGACAGAGACAGACAGACAGACAGACAGACGGATGGATGGATGGACAGAAACGGACAAAGAGACGGGGGACAAGGAAAGAAAGGGGAAAGAGAGAGGGGAAAAGAGAGCTAAAGACAAATGAATAGAGATTGAGAGGCGAGGTCCACCGCCGCCAAATTGATAGGGAACTAACAGCACCACGTGAGATCAACAGACGGGCGGATGAACAGTAAAGTCATTAACTGACAGAATGGGAAGGAGACAAACACCTAAGATTAATTAGATCAATCCAAACACCACCAGAATATTGAGGGGAGGAAGGGGGGGGGGGGGGGGGGGGTGTAGGGGAAGGGGAGGAGCGGATTTTAATACAACTTTACGGTGGTAGAACATAGAGAACCAAACATAGAGAACCAAAACATAGAGAACCAAACATAGAGAACCAAACACATTTCCATGTAAGCGTTGCACAATCCAAGCATATCAGTGGTTCCCATTCTATCTGACTTCAGTAATCTGTACGTCTCTGCAGAATCCTTGACAATGGTAACATTCCATCTGATTTCAGTAATCTGTACGTCTCTGCAGAATCCTTGACAATGGTAACATTCCATCTGATTTCAGTAATCTGTACGTCTCTGCAGAAACCTTGACAATGGTAATATTCCATCTGATTTCAGTAATCTGCGTCTCTCTGCAGAAACCTTGACAATGGTAATATTCCATCTGATTTCAGTAATTTGTACGTCTCTGCAGAAACCTTGACAATGGTAATATTCCATCTGATTTCAGTAATCTGTACGTCTCTGCAGAAACCTTGACAATGGTAATATTCCATCTGATTTCAGTAATCTGTACGTCTCTGCAGAAACCTTGACAATGGTAATATTCCATCTGATTTCAGTAATCTGTACGTCTCTGCAGAAACCTTGACAATAGTAACATTCCATCTGATTTCAGTAATCTGTACGTCTCTGCAGAAACCTTGACAATGGTAATATTCCATCTGATTTCAGTGATCTGTACGTCTATGCAGAAACCTTGACAATGGTAATATTCCATCTGACTTCAGTAGTCTGTACGTCTCTGCAGAAACCTTGACAATGGTAATATTCCATCTGACTTCAGTAATCTGTACATCTGTGCAAAAATCTTGACAATGGTAATATTCCATCTGACTTCAGTAATCTGTACGTCTCTGCAGAGAAACCTTGACAATGGTAATGGTAATGTTGCTTATAACCCGGCCGACCGCAAAGGTCCACATCAGGGCCGTCACCGCGTTGAAATTAACTCACAAGTCATTTAAAAACTCACTGTTACAACTCTTTAAAACACACCCTTCCAAAAACACATCAGGAATTTCGTTAAAAATCTTTCCCTCCGTAAAATCTTAGATCAAATAAAAAACTGTTAGTCTCCCTCAGAAATTCAAAGATCACGTCATGTGGGACATTTCTGAACACGCTTTTCATGGAGTAAGCCCCAACACTCTAAAAGGATATGTTTCAATGTGAGTGGCACACAACATGGAACGCACAAAAAACCAAGCCAAATTACAAATAGAGACGGAAAAGCAAGTCGCAAAATAACCCTTCTTTATACAGGATAAAAACAACAAGTAAGCTTTCGAGAAATATGGCTTCCCCCGATGTTACAAGACAACACACATCGAACATGCATAAAACGATATTTCCCAGGTCGCCGTCAACATTTTAAAAAATCAATTTGTCAAACACAGTCCTCCAGAGAAACTGTTGAAGGAGGGACACGGAAGGGAAGACAAACAAAAAACAAGTAAACAAGCAAAAACAAGCAAACAAAACAAAAAACAAGCAAACAAACAAAAAAACAAGCGTTGGACCGATAACATTTACAGACACTCCGGCCTTTGCGCACAGCCGAACCAACTAGAGGAACCTGATGAACTGTTCTTCACTGAGCTGCCCTAATGACTCCCCGGGGAGAAGAAGAAGAAGAAGAAGAAGAAGAAGAAGAAGGAGAGGAGGAGGAGGAGGAGGAGGAGGAGGAAAAATAAAGAAGAAGAAGAAGAAAAAAAAAAAAAAAAAAAAGAAAAGAGAAGAAGAAGAAGAAGAAAAGGCACAAGAAGAGAAGAAGAAGAAGAAGAAGAAGAAGAAGAAGAAGAAGAAGAAGAAGAAGAAAGAAAAGAAGAAGAAGAAAAAGAAGAAGAAGAAGAAGAAGAAAAATAATAAAAGAAGAAGAAGAAGAAGAAGAGGAAAGAAAGAAGAAGAAGAAGAAGAAGAAAAAAAAAGAAAAAGAAGAAGAAGAGACGAGACCCCGGAGGAAACAACACACATAACGGACACTGAACTCCATTGTTTTCGACTGGGCTGGGACTTGGCTGCTGTCTGCATGTGACGGCGTTGCACATGGAGATGAACTGCTCCAACGCAATGCAGCGTGGCCCACTGAAGTGATCTGTGATAGAGCGCCGTGAATTGCAGTGCGTGCTATCAGGGAACAGCTAGTAATAGATGGCAACATAGGCTGTCCCTGAGAGAGCTATTCGTCTTGGCTATGGTTGTGAACGGTATGCCACCTGTGACAACGATCTCGGGAATATTCCTTTCCGCATTTCCTTTACTTCATTTTCTGAACAACAAACGTTAAAAATGTGCTCATCTTTTTCATATTGTAGATGAAATAAACGTACCCTTCCCACCCTGTTTTGTGGGGTTTTTCTTTTGTGGTTCTTGGATCGTGTTCAGTACCGCTGCTGTCCATCGTGTGTCGTTAAGATTAGACAGACACGCAGAACAGATATTTACATGTCCTTGCCCCCCCCCCCCCTCCTGCCCTCCCATGCCCTCTCCCCTCCCAATACCTTCCCCTTCCCTCTCCCCCTGCCACACCCCCCCCCCCCCCCCAGCCCGACTGCCTCATTTCCACGGCAGTAGAGTCGATCGCAGTCCTGTCTGTTCCTACTTGTTCTCTTACTCCGACACAGCAGGAGAGTGGGAACGGTGGAATGGCGAGAAGAAAGGGGATACAATGACCAGTGCTAGCTCTGGACACATCTTCAGGAAACGAGCGTTTACAGCCACAGACCTCGCTCTCCTGGGTCCAGATAACGGTCAGGTTGTCAACGACTGTCCAAGGACGGCTGGGGGGGGGGGGGGGGGGGGGGTACGTTCATCAATCGGCGTTACACGTGTATACACACACAGGAGTCTGCTTGTGTGTGTGTGTGTGTGTGTGTGTGTGTGTGTGTGTGTGTGTGTGTGTGTGTGTGTGTGTGTGTGTGTGTGTGTGTGTGCATCGCCAAATTGCCTCTTTTCCTCTGGAACATAACAGACGCAATGTCCAAAGAGCGTTGAAATTATGCCCAAAATTCAAACCAACCACAGAACGTTTCCCCTTCATGGTGCATTGGGGAAGGAAAAGAGGGGACATCATTAGAAAACCTCTCTCTCTCTCTCTCTCTCTCTCTCTCTCTCTCTCTCGTCTCTCTCTCTCTCTCTCTCTCTCTCTCTCTCTCTCTCTCTCCCCTTTCGTTTTTTCCCTCCAATCCCAGCAGTTTCCTGTCTATATCATATCTTAGTTCCTCCACCCCTCATGCCAATATCCCATCCTATAAGACAGACACAATGCTGAGTTATTTCCTGACTGTCAGATGCTGGCTTTTTTTTTTCTTTTCTACTGACATGCGATTCTTCGGACTTGCCTCTCCATAGACACACAGCCTGTGTCAAAGGGAGGGGACAAACAAACAAACAAACGCTACCGGAAAAGTGAAGTCGGCTCAGCAGAGGTAAGCGACATGGGTAAGGGGGAGAGATGTGTGTGGGGAAGTGGGGGGAAGGGGGGGGGGGGATGACTGACGTGTCGTGTCCACATGCACGTTTCCCCCAACATAATGCAGCATGGTGATTTGCTGTCTGTGATTTGCTGTCTGTGATTTGCTGTCTGTAGTTTGCTGTCTGTGGTTTGCTGTCTGTGATTGCTGTCTGTGATTTGCAGCAAAAAATAAACAAGGCGCAAAATAGACGACGTCACAGAAGCGATGGCGAGAACAAAAAAAGAAGAAGAAAAATGACGCAACAACCGAATGCTGTTTTCACCAAAATACACAGCTTTGGTATCTTTATTTTGCATGGTGTATGACAAGAGTCATGCCATGAAAAACTTTCCGAAATTGATGGGCAAAAATATGGACGGGGCACACAGAGAGACACAGAAAGATGGGGAGCAGCAGAGAGAGAGAGAGAGAGAGAGAGAGAGAGAGAGAGAGAGAGAGAGAGAGAGAGACAGAGACAGAGACAGAGACAGAGCGACAGACTGACAGACAGACAGACAGGGACAGACGGAGGGACAGACAGACAACAGACAGACAGACAGAGACACCTCGGAAGGACATGAAGAGAGATCACATTCAAACTACCTAATTAATCACAGGCAGAGGTATCGAGAGCAGATGCGGGATTTATACACCCAAATTACAAGAGCAAGGAAAGAAGAAACGACCACACCGGAACAACAGGAGTAAAATGAAGGTTCAGGGGAAAAAAGATACAGAAAGACAGAGAGGGGGGGGTGGGGGAAGCAGAGAGAAAACTGTGTTTGCATCTGATACTACTACAGTAACTCATAGTGTTTGCATGTGATTGCACTGCATCTCATTGTACTACGTAGAACAGTGCTGAATCTAACATTGCTACCTCCAGCTGAAGTGGATCTAATGGAACTACAACTAAATGTGTTTCATCTAACCACACTACATATAACCGTACTTATCCTAACGGTGCTTTTTCAAACAGTTCTACATCAGACTGTACTACAGAGGACAGCACTATCTCTACATAAACTGCATCTAACTGTACCACAACTTACTAACTGGGGACTGCCTCTAACTGCACCACACCTAACTAACTGGGGACTGCCTCTAACTGCACCACACCTAACTAACTGGGGACTGCCTCTAACTGCACCACACCTAACTAACTGGGGACTGCCTCTAACTGTACCACACCTAACTAACTGGGGACTGCCTCTAACTGTACCACACCTAACTAACTGGGGACTGCCTCTAACTGTACCACACCTAACTAACTGGGGACTGCCTCTAACTGTACCACACCTAACTAACTGGGACTGCCTCTAACTGCACCACACCTAACTAACTGGGGACTGCCTCTAACTGTACCACACCTAACTAACTGGGGACTGCCTCTAACTGTACCACACCTAACTGGGGACTGCATCTAACTGCACCACACCTAACTAACTGGGGACTGCATCTAACTGTACCACACCTAACTGGGGACTGCATCTAACTGTACCACACCTAACTAACTGGGACTGCCTCTAACTGCACCCACACCTAACTAACTGGGGACTGCCTCTAACTGCACCACACCTAACTAACTGGGGACTGCCTCTAACTGTACCACACCTAACTAACTGGGGACTGCCTCTAACTGCACCACACCTACCTAACTGGGGACTGCCTCTAACTGCACCACACCTAACTAACTGGGGACTGCCTCTAACTGCACCACACCTAACTAACTGGGGACTGCCTCTAACTGCACCCACACCTAACTGGGGACTGCCTCTAACTGCACCACACCTAACTAACGGGGGGGCACAGTGCTGGCAAGCGTGATGACTGAAAAGCGCTGTGTAATGTGGTATATGCAGCGCAGTGTACATGATTCAACATCCTGTAGCTTTGCAGCGAGAGTTTGATGTGCTGTTTATGTCCCCGTCAAGATCAATCTCTATTACTCATAGTGATCCTGCTGTTCACATAATATTTTCATTGCTATGATTTCTTTACAGTGCAGTCTAAGGTACAGTATTTTGACAAAGTATAACTGGAATCATGAGGCGACGTCAGCAAAGAGGAACACAGAGAGCGAAGGGGGGGGGGGGGGGGGGGGGGGAAGCAAAGGCCGGCCTCCCAGAAACATCTCATCCCCTTATCTCCAGTTCCCACCAGCCTGTCCTCTCTCCCTTACCCCTGATCGCGCAGACAGACAGACAGACATACAGAAGACAGACAGACAGACAGACAGACAGAAGACAGACAGACAGACAGACATACAGAAGACAGAGACAGACAGACAGAAGACAGACAGACATACAGAAGACAGACAGACAGACAGACATACAGAAGACAGACAGACAGACATCATACAGAAGACAGATCCCCAGACCCCCCAGACAGACAGATAGAAGACAGGCAGACGCCATACCCCCCCTGAGATCCTCACTCTCTCCCTCTCTATCTCTCTCTCTCTCTCCTCTCTCTCTCTCTCTCCGCTCATAACGCCGGCTGGGGGCTGTTATGACAATGGAATTAGACAGTCTCGCGACACAGCAGACACTGACAGGACTCTAGCCATGGAACAGGCGATGGCCGGATCCCCCATCCCACCTCCTCCATCGCCTCTTTCATCAAGACAGCGAGGACAGGAGGGGAGGGAGTGTGTGTGTGTGTGTGTGTGTGTGTGTGTGTGTGTGTGTGTGTGTGTGTGTGTGTGTGAATGAGTAGAAGAAAGGGCTACAACCAAAACGTGTTAGTTCTGTGTAAATCTTCATGAAATGTGAAGAGAAGATGAACGAAATGAAGCTGACTTGAATTCTGTGGATCCTGCTTTCGTTGGTCTGCATGATGATGGGGTTTTGAAGAACTGTTCAAGGAAGACTTCCAGTTTACTAATGGACGATACATCTATGTATACACACACTGAGCATTCTAGTACATTGGAGAGACGGATTAACAAAGATAGATGCATGAATATA
>JADBJO010007361.1:75000-82500 GCA_016801955.1 Conus betulinus | reverse complement strand
AAGGGGTTAAAGGCTGAACTCCGACAAACAGCTCTCCTCCCTCTCATCCACACTCTCTATCAGCCTTTTCCCTCTTTCTCATCCCTCACCTATTCCTCATGCTCATCCCCCCCCCCCACCCTCCTCTCCGTCCAGAACGCCGGCTGTGGACACTGTAGCACTGGGATTTGACAGCACGGCAGCCACCACACACTGACAGGAACCAAGCATTAAAAAGACGATGACCCTCCCTCCCCCCTCTCCCCCTCCCTCCCTCCCCCCCCCCCCCCCCCCCCCACATCATCATCTTTTCCTCCAAGACAGTGAGGACAGCATAGCAGGAGATGGGGTGGAGGAGACGACATAGGGAGGAGACTGAGCAACAACAAGGTGTGTTGGTTCTAATCAGATGCACACATGTTTATAGACACACACGAGCATCTACGTATAACACGTTTCGGATGAACTTAGAAGTGTACAGGAGTGTTCCAGTATGATGTCACAAAGATCAATCGAAGTCACAACAGCATGTTTCTCTAATCTGGCGCCGGTAGCTCTGCCTACTTCGCTATAAATATCAAAGCATGCAAGAAGTGTACAATTGTACAAACACCTCCTCCTGATCATACCATACTCCTGGCTACCAAATATGAGAAAATAAGACATCAACTTTGCAGTCGCGTCATTGAGAGAGAGAGAGAGAGAGAGAGAGAGAGAGAGAGAGAGAGAGAGAGAGAGACAGACAGACAGACAGACAGACAGACAGACAGACAGAGAGAGACAGACAGACGGACTGACATAGACAGACAGACAGACACAGACTGTGATAGACAGACGGACAGACAGCGGAGAAGGCAGACAGTCTTAATTACAAATGGACAGATAGGCAGACGAAATTGCTTTTTTCTTCCTCTGCCTCATGAAATAGTTTGGCGTGTCTGAACCAATGGGAAATTGAGCTGTCCGATGTCTCATGAACGTTTGAAAAGTCATAGAAACACAAAAGGCAAAGTGACACGCGCAGATGCGAAGAAAATGGTGTGCTTTATTATGGAGACGCGTTACTGACAAGGAAGTGAACTTTTCTTCCTCTGGCTTTAAAGAGAGCAACCGTGTAAATGACTGGTGGTACTGTTTTCCTTAACTTTTTTATTTTCTACATAAAGAGACCAATGCTACGTATCGCAAACACACACGCGCACACACACACACACACACACACACACACACACACACACACACACACACACACACACACACACACAGACAAACACACACACACACACAAATAAGATAGACAAACAGCAGATCAATCAAACAAGATCCCCCCCCCCCCCCCCCCCCCCCCATACAGAGAGAGAGAGAGAGAGAGAGAGAGAG
The DNA here is from genome assembly GCA_016801955.1 of Conus betulinus. Taxonomy (NCBI): domain Eukaryota; kingdom Metazoa; phylum Mollusca; class Gastropoda; order Neogastropoda; family Conidae; genus Conus; species Conus betulinus. The sequence continues at coordinate 81,141 of JADBJO010007361.1, read as the reverse complement.
AGAGAGAGAGAGAGAGAGAGAGAGAGAGAGAGAAACAAATAGCAGACGGAGGCAAACAAGACCCCCCCCCCCAATACACACACACACACACACACACACACACACACACACACACACACGCACACACACACACACACACACACACACACACACACACACACACACACACACACACACACACACACACACACAAGCTAATAACCCTGTAAAGACATATCTGCACGGACGGGGACAGAGAGACAGAAAGCAGCAGAGAACCTGTCGAAGCACGCATCATTCCGTTTCTTCAGACTGCGACACAGCCTCAGCCCGCTGGAAGGAAATGGCCTTCATGGCACCAGCATGGTCGCAGAGCACACAGACCTGGCACATTTTCATGTCAATATTCCAGACAAACTGTGTCAGCGTTACCCAGTTCTTCTGAAGCGAGTTGTCCGCACTGTGCATATCATATAGAGCTTTATGACTACGCCTTCGTTATCACACAAAGACCCCCCAAACAAACAACCTATCATCATCATCATCACGTTCATTACCTCCATCCTAATTATTATAAACGGACACAGATGTGATATCATGCATTTAAATCCAACAATTACCGTGCACAACAGAGTTTCAGCGTGCATGATTATACAGGAGTGTTCTCTCTCTCTCTCTCTCTCTCTCTCTCTCTCTCTCTCTCTCTCTCTCTCTCTCTCTCTCAAAGTGAAGAAGACATGAACAGAGATTCGGAGAAACAAAGAAACAGGAGGAGACAAAGAAGACAGCAACAAAGGGTGATAAAAAAAAGAAAGTAAATGCGGCGGGAAACAGGCATTCCTTTTGGGTCAATCTGAAATGCAGAAAGAAAAAGAAATAAAGGGGAAAGAAGAGAGAAAAATACAGGAAGGAAAAAAGATTCCAATATGCTTTACGATTTTTAAATGGCTGCCTGAAAGCGCGTGGATGCAAAGGGTATAACAACGAAAAAGAGAAGAAACAAGGCAGAAATAACTACACAGATAGTAATGAGGCTGAAGATCACTGACACAAAAGAAAGACTTACAGCCATGCTGATGAAAAACATTGTCAAGCAGAGAAAGAACAGAAAAGAAAAAAAAACTAACAGAGACATGATTACACAAAATGATAGAAAGACAAAAAGAGGAAGTAAGCAATAGAGTTCCAGGGCTGTTATGAAGATTAATGGAGAATGAATAAAAATGAAACAAAACGAGATAAAAATGAATTATTACGGACGTGTAGTTAGTAAAGGAATATGTGGAAAGCCAAAAGAGGCAAGCAGATTGTAACATCACTACATCTGGGTACATTGTGCCTAACTGTACTCTGCCAAACAACACACCGCAGCCCACTGTGACTGCACTGAATGGCATGGCACAGTCACCACATTGCACTGAATGGCATTGCACTGTCTCCACACTGCACTGAATGGCATTGCACTGTCTCCACACTGCACTGAATGGCATTGCACTGTCTCCACACTGCACTGAATGGCATTGCACTGTCTCCACATTGCACTGAATGGCATTGCATTGTCTCCACACTGCACTGAATGGCATTGCCCTGTCTCCCCACTGCACTGAATGGCATTGCACTGTCTCTCCCCACTGCATTGAATGGCATTGCACTGTCTCCCCACTGCACTGAATGCATGGCACTGTCTCCCCACTGCTGCTGCATTGCACTGTCCCCATTGCATTGTCTCCCTGCTGCTCCACACTGCACTGAATGGGCATGGCACTGTCTCCCCACTGCATTGAATGGCATTGCACTGTCTCCACATTGCACTGTCTCCCTGCTGCACTGAATGGCATGGCACTGTCTCCACATTGCACTGTCTCCACACTGCACAGAATGGCATGGCACTGTCTCCACAATTGCACTGTCTCCACACTGCACTGAATGGCATTGCACTGTCTCCACATTGCACTGTCTCCCTGCTGCACTGAATGGCATTGCACTGTCTCCCACTGCACAGACTGAATGGCATGGCACTGTCTCCCCCTGCACTGAATGGCATGGCACTGTCTCCACACTGCACAGAATGGCATGGCACTGTCTCCACACTGCACAGAATGACATTGCACTGTCTCCACACTGCACAGAATGACATTGCACTGTCTCCACACTGCACAGAATGACATTGTACTGTCTCCACACTGCACTGTCTCCCATTGCACTGTCTCCACACTGCACAGAATGGCATGGCACTGCACTGTCCACCACACTGCACTGAATGGCATGGCACTGTCTCCCCACTGCACTGAATGGCATGGCATTGCACTGTCTCCACACTGCACTGTCTCCACACTGCACTGAATGGCATGGCACTGTCTCCCCACTGCACTGAATGGCATTGCACTGTCACCCCACGGCACAGAATGGCATTGCACTGTCTCCACACTGAACCCGACTGCCCTGCTCCTGACCGTACTGCAGTTACACACCATGCTGCTGTGATGCACACTGCTACACTGCTTTCCACTGTTCTGTGACTGCAGTTACACACCATGCTGCTGTGATGCACACTGCTACACTGCTTTCCACTGTTCTGTGACTGCAGTTACACACACATGCTGCTGTGATGCACATTGCTACACTGCTTTCCACATTGCACTGTCTCCACACTGCACACACCATGCTGCTGTGATGCACACTGCTACACTGCTTTCCACTGTTCTGTGACTGCAGTTACACACCATGCTGCTGTGATGCACACTGCTACACTGCTTTCCACTGTTCTGTGACTGCAGTTACACACCATGCTGCTGTGATGCACACTGCACAAGACACTGCTTTCCACTGTTCTGTGACTGCAGTTACACACCATGCTGCTGTGATGCACACTGCTACACTGCTTTCCACTGTTCTGTGACTGCAGTTACACACCATGCTGCTGTGATGCACACTGCTACACACTGCTTTCCACTGTTCTGTGACTGCAGTTACACACCATGCTGCTGTGATGCACACTGCTACACTGCTTTCCACTGTTCTGTGACTGCAGTTACACACCATGCTGCTGCTGTGATGCACACTGCTACACTGCTTTCCACTGTTCTGTGACTGCAGTTACACACCATGCTGCTGTGATGCACACTGCTACACTGCTTTCCACTGTTCTGTGACTGCAGTTACACACCATGCTGCTGTGATGCACACTGCTACACTGCTTTCCACTGTTCTGTGACTGCAGTTACACACCATGCTGCTGTGATGCACACTGCTACTGACTGCTTTCCACTGTTCTGTGACTGCAGTTACACACCATGCTGCTGTGATGCACACTGCTACACTGCTTTCCACTGTTCTGTGACTGCAGTTACACACCATGCTGCTGTGATGCACACTGCTACACTGCTTTCCACTGTTCTGCGACTGCAGTTACACACCATGCTGCTGTGATGCACACTGCTACAGAATGCTTTCCACTGTTCTGTTCTGCGACTGCAGTTACACACCATGCTGCTGTGATGCACACTGCTACACTGCTTTCCACTGTTCTGCGACTGCAGTTACACACCATGCTGCTGTGATGTGATGCACACTGCTACACTGCTTTCCACTGTTCTGCGACTGCAGTTACACACACATGCTGCTGTGATGCACACTGCTACACTGCTTTCCACTGTTCTGTGACTGCAGTTACACACCATGCTGCTGTGATGCACACTGCTACACTGCTTTCCACTGTTCTGTGACTGCAGTTACACACCATGCTGCTGTGATGCACACTGCTACACTGCTTTCCACTGTTCTGCGACTGCAGTTACACACCATGCTGCTGTGATGCACACTGCTACGCTACATGCTTTCCACTGTTCTGTGACTGCAGTTACACACCATGCTGCTGTGATGCACACTGCTACACTGCTTTCCACTGTTCTGTGACTGCAGTTACACACCATGCTGCTGTGATGCACACTGCTACACTGCTTTCCACTGTTCTGTGACTGCAGTTACACACCATGCTGCTGTGATGCACACTGCTACACTGCTTTCCACTGTTCTGTGACTGCAGTTACACACCATGCTGCTGTGATGCACACTGCTACCCTGCTTTCCACTGTTCTGTGACTGCAGTTACACACCATGCTGCTGTGATGCACACTGCTACACTGCTTTCCACTGTTCTGCGACTGCAGTTACACACCATGCTGCTGTGATGCACACTGCTACACTGCTTTCCACTGTTCTGCGACTGCAGTTACACACCATGCTGCTGTGATGCACACTGCTACACTGCTTTCCACTGTTCTGCGACTGCAGTTACACACCATGCTGCTGTGATGCACACTGCTACACTGCTTTCCACTGTTCTGCGACTGCAGTTACACACCATGCTGCTGTGATGCACACTGCTACACTGCTTTCCACTGTTCTGTGACTGCAGTTACACACCATGCTGCTGTGATGCACACTGCTACACTGCTTTCCACTGTTCTGCGACTGCAGTTACACACCATGCTGCTGTGATGCACACTGCTACACTGCTTTCCACTGTTCTGCGACTGCAGTTACACACCATGCAGCTGTGATGCACACTGCTACACTGCTTCCACTGTTCTGTGACTGCAGTTACACACCATGCTGCTGTGATGCACACTGCTACACTGCTTTCCACTGTTCTGTGACTGCAGTTACACACCATGCTGCTGTGGTGCACACTGCTACACTGCTTTCCACTGTTCTGCGACTGCAGTTACACACCATGCTGCTGTGATGCACACTGCTACACTGCTTTCCACTGTTCTGCGACTGCAGTTACACACCATGCTGCTGTGATGCACACTGCTACACTGCTTTCCACTGTTCTGTGACTGCAGTTACACACCATGCTGCTGTGATGCACACTGCTACACTGCTTTCCACTGTTCTGCGACTGCAGTTACACACCATGCTGCTGTGATGCACACTGCTACACTGCTTTCCACTGTTCTGCGACTGCAGTTACACACCATGCTGCTGTGATGCACACTGCTACACTGCTTTCCACTGTTCTGCGACTGCAGTTACACACCATGCTGCTGTGATGCACACTGCTACACTGCTTTCCACTGTTCTGTGCGACTGCAGTTACACACACCATGCTGCTGTGATGCACACTGCTACACTGCTTTCCACTGTTCTGCGACTGCAGTTACACACACCATGCTGCTGTGATGCACACTGCTACACTGCTTTCCACTGTTCTGCGACTGCAGTTACACACCATGCTGCTGTGATGCACACTGCTACACTGCTTTCCACTGTTCTGTGACTGCAGTTACACACCATGCTGCTGTGATGCACACTGCTACACTGCTTTCCACTGTTCTGTGACTGCAGTTACACACCATGCTGCTGTGATGCACACTGCTACACTGCTTTCCACTGTTCTGCGACTGCAGTTACACACCATGCTGCTGTGATGCACACTGCTACACTGCTTTCCACTGTTCTGCTGACTGCAGTTACACACCATGCTGCTGTGATGCACACTGCTACCCTGCTTTCCACTGTTCTGTGACTGCAGTTACACACCATGCTGCTGTGATGCACACTGCTACACTGCTTTCCACTGTTCTGTGACTGCAGTTACACACCATGCTGCTGTGATGCACACTGCTACACTGCTTTCCACTGTTCTGTGACTGCAGTTACACACCATGCTGCTGTGATGCACACTGCTACACTGCTTTCCACTGTTCTGTGACTGCAGTTACACACTATGCTGCTGTGATGCACACTGCTACACTGCTTTCCACTGTTCTGTGACTGCAGTTACACACCATGCTGCTGTGATGCACACTGCTACACTGCTTTCCACTGTTCTGTGACTGCAGTTACACACCATGCTGCTGTGATGCACACTGCTACACTGCTTTCCACTGTTCTGTGACTGCAGTTACACACCATGCTGCTGTGATGCACACTGCTACACTGCTTTCCACTGTTCTGTGACTGCAGTTACACACCATGCTGCTGTGATGCACACTGCTACACTGCTTTCCACTGTTCTGTGACTGCAGTTACACACCATGCTGCTGTGATGCACACTGCTACTGCTTTTTCCACTGTTCTGTGACTGCAGTTACACACCATGCTGCTGTGATGCACACTGCTGCACTGCTTTCCACTGTTCTGTGACTGCAGTTA
>JADBJO010007361.1:57500-62500 GCA_016801955.1 Conus betulinus | reverse complement strand
CTGTTGTCGTCCTCATTTCAGTAGGAGTGTGGTCTAAGTGTGCGCAAAGAGGACACACGAAGAAAAAAGGAACTCCAAATCGCAATCTCATGACAGCAAGGACAAAACAAAAGCTGGAAGTTGATACCGCATCGTCCAGCCGCCCACTCGGACAACAGAGAGAACCCCGCAGCAGAAAAAGTTCATTTTCATGACTCGACAGGAGATACGGTAACACAATCGATGATAGCAGACGAAGAACATCCCTGCTCCGCTCTCAATGACAGGACGACTTGATTGGCACACAGCAGGGCAGTACGGAGAGAGAGAGAGAGAGAGAGAGAGAGAGAGAGAGAGAGAGAGAGAGAGAGAGAGAGAGAGAGACAGACAGACAGACAGACAGACAGACAGACAGACAGAGACAGAGAGAGAGAGAAAGAGAGAGAGAAGGGGGAGAGAGCGCGAGAGGAGAGAGAGAATTAGGAATCAAGGGGGGGGGGGGGGGGGGGGGGGGGTGAAAAGGGGGGGTACAGAGTGCGCTTTTGCAACATCAAATTAATAAGAGGATTGAACAAACAGAAACAACTGCTTCAAAAGCATGAGATATAAGAGAGAGGAGAGAGAGAGAGAGAGGAGAGAGAGATAGAGACAGACAGACAGACAGACAGAACAGACAGAAAAGACAGACAGACAGACAGACAGACAGATAGACATACAGACACAGACACAAAGAGAAACAGTCAGACAGACAGTCAAACAAGCAGTCGGAGATACAGAGACAGATGCAATCTCACATCATGAAATTGATAAAAATCTAGAAATCAAAAATACAACTGAACTGATGAAAAGATAAGGGGGCGGGGGGTGGTTGGTAAGCGAGATGAGTTGGGAGAGGAGAGAGAGAGAGAGAGAGAGAGAGAAGAGAGAGAGAGAGAGAGACAGACAGACAGACAGACAGACAGACAGACAGAGACAGACAGAGACAGACAGAGAGAGATAGACAGAGAGAGAGAGAGAGAGAGAGAGACAGAGAGAGAGGGCTGCGTGTGGGAGACAGAGATGGGTAATGGGAAGGGGAGGTAGGTAGCTGCCTAACAGCATGAAACCAACATAGCACACAAAAAACATCACAGGAACAACATGCACAGACAAGATAAGACAACATTCCTAGTATAAGAGATAAAACACACAGGCGCTTTTTACGCCCATTATTCGCCCAGTGCTGGGTTACATTAATGAAGGAAAGAGAAAAATCATTCAAGTATTTCCAAACTCACGAAAAACATCAAGAAAAACCCACCACCACCACAAAGAATACGAAATGAAATGAAATAAGTAAATGTGAAATAGGACAACAGATTTCATTGGACGGCAAGGGGGGGGGGGGGGGGGGGGGGAGAGAGAGAGAGAGAGAGAGAGAGAGAGAGAGACGGAGACAGAGACAGACAGACAGAGATTGCCTGCAACAGACATATACACAGACAGGTGACAGAGCGAGGGAGAGAGAGAGACAGAGACACCACACCACCAAACTGATGAAAGCACAGAGGAGACCACATAAGCAGACCGTCCGACAGACAGACAGACAGACAGACAGACACAAGCAAAGAAACAGACAGGAATTACAGATAAAACACATCCCTGCAATCACTCAGAGCACTCCAAACATCCCACAGCTGCAGACCACAGAGAGGACCACTACCTTCTTCACAGCTGCAGACCACAGAGAGGACCACTACCTTCTTCACAGCTGCAGACCACAGAGAGGACCACTACCTTCTTCACAGCTGCAGACCACAGAGAGGACCACTACCTTCTTCACAGCTGCAGACCACAGAGAGGACCACTACCTTCTTCACAGCTGCAGACCACAGAGAGGACCACTACCTTCTTCACAGCTGCAGACCACACAGAGAGGACCACTACCTTCTTCACAGCTGGCCAGTGGGCAGTGGAGTGCACAGATCAAATTCCTCAGATTCCTGTCAACATCACAGTTCATTAAACTATGTCAGTGTGTCCCAGTTACAACGATGCAAGTTATTTGTACATCTATATGTACAACAATTCAAGACATTAGAAATACCATCACAGTTCATTAAACTATGTCAAGTGTGTCCCAGTTACAAACAATCCAAGTTATTTATACATCTATATGTACAATAATTTCAAGACATTAGAAATACCACCCCAAAATCACACGTCAACCCGTAATCATCATCATCATCATCAGCAGCAGCAGCAGCAGCAGCAGCAGCATTATCATCATCATCATCATCATCATCATCATCATCATCATCATCATCAATTCCATATCAATCATCACAGATTTTGAACACACACACGCACATGCCACTTTTCTTCCTAGCGCTGACACAAACCGCGTGCAAACACAACTCTTATGCACACACTGCATGATCATACAATTGTAAATAACACACACACACACACACACACACACACACACACACACACACACACACACACACACACACACACACACACACATACACACACACACACACACACACACACACACACACACAGAGCGAAGAAGACAGGAACAGAGAGACATAGAGAGACAGACACACAGGCATATGGAAGCAAAACAATGGAAATAATCTCGAGAGGGTATGAAACAGAGAAACACACACTTAGGAAAGAGACATCTCAGTTCTTTATTATCTGTTTATGAGATTTGTAATGTAAGGAAAGAAACAACGACACACACACACACACACACACACACACACACACACACACACACACACACAGACACACAGAGAGAGAGAGAGAGAGGGAGAGGGGGGGAGAGAGAGAGAGCGCTGAGAGAGAGAGAGAGAGAGAGAGAGAGAGAGAGGAGACACGAGAGAGAACAGTTGGTGGAGGTGGGAAGAGGGGAAGGACCTCCGAAAGAAAGAAAAGAAAGAACTGAGAAAGTTAGGAGTGGGAAAAAAGACATAACCAAATAGACAGTGAAAGAGAGAAGGAAATCAAACCGGATGTCAATAAAGTATTGAAGGTTCAAATGCAGATATAAACAACAACAGCAGTAATAACACACCAAGAACAACGATAGAAAAACAAGAGAAAGTGGAGGGGAAAAAAAAAAAACAAAACTACCCCCATCATAACGACTACCCATCATTTCCCCCCTTCCATTGATCCTTCTCCTCTCTCTGTCCCTCTCTCCTCCTCCTGTCTGTTTAATAAAAAAAAAAAAAACAATTGCCTCTCTTTTTCCGCATGTATCCAAAATAGCTTATCCGGTTTTGTTTGAGTAAGATATCGTGGAACGAAAATTTCCAATTTAGTCACAAAAGGATATATCTGGGTGCAAATGCTTTATAAGTTTTCTTGTACACGTAATTTTAATCTCGGGAACATTTAAAGCACCATCTTTTACACTTTTTATTTTGTTGTCTTGCTATAAATCCTTTCTTGTTTTCCATTCCACACATGCTTCTGTCTCTGGTCTGTCTGTCTGTCTGTCTGTCTGTCTCTGTCTGTCTGTCTGTCTGTAAGTTCTGTCTGTCTCTGTCTGTCTGTCTGTCTCCATTTTCCCTCCCGGCATCACAGATTTTCACACTTTCCCTGTATCCCTTCCGGTTCTCTCCTTTCTCTATTCCTCCATCCCTCCCTGCTAGCCTCTCTCCATCCCTCCTCGCTCCTCTCTCCATCCCTCCATCTCTCCATCCCTCCTGTTCCCATCCCCCCCATCTCTCCATCCCTCCATCCCTCCTCTCTCCATCCCTACTCTCTCCATCCCTCCATCCTCCTCCCTCCATCCCTCCTCTCTCCCTCCCTCCCTCCTCCATCCTCTCTCCATCCATCCTCTCCCATCCCTCCTCCCTCCTCTCTCCATCCTCCCTCCTCTCCCTCCATCCCTCTCTCCATCCCTCCATCCCTCCCTCTCCATCTCTCCATCCCTCCTCTCTCTCCATCCTCTCCTCCTCCTCCCTCCATCCCTCCTCTCTCCATCCCTCCTCTCTCCATCCCTCCTCTCCTATCCCCTCTCCCTCCATCCTCTCCTCCCTCCATCCCTCCTCCTCTCCATCCCTCCTCTCTCCATCCCTCCTCTCTCATCCCTCCATCCCTCCTCCTCCCTCCTCTCTCCCATCCCTCTCTCCATCCATCCCTCCTCCTCTATCCCTCCATCCCTCCTCTCCATCCCTCCCTCCTCTCTCCATCCCTCCTCTCTCCATCCCTCCACTCTCCATCATCCATCCCTCCTCTCCATCCCTCCTCTCTCCACTCTCCTCCTCTCCACCCCCCTCTCTCCATCCCTCCTCTCCATCCCTCCTCTCTCCATCCCTCCTCTCTCCATCCCTCCTCTCCATCCTCCTCTCCATCCCTCCCTCTCCTCCATCCCTCCTCTCCTCTCCATCCTCTCCTCCATCCATCCTCTCTCCATCCCTCCTCTCTCATCCCTCCTCTCTCTCCTCCCTCCTCCTCTCCATCCCTCCTCTCTCCATCCCTCCTCTCCATCCCTCCTCTCTCTCTCCTCTCCATCCCTCCTCTCTCCATCCCTCACTCTCCATCCCTCCACTCTCTCCTCTCTCCATCCCTCCTCTCTCCATCCCTCCTCTCTCCATCCCTCCTCTCTCCATCCCCCAATCACCATCCCTCCGTCCTTCCTCTCTCCATCACTCCTCTCTCCATCCCTCCACTCTCTATCCCTCCATCCCTCCTGTCTCCATCCCTCCTGTCTCCATCCCTCCTCTCTCTCTACCCCTCTATCCCTCCTCTTTCTCTCCCTCCATCCCTCCTCTCTCTATCCCTCCATCCCTCCTCTCTCTGTCCCTCCACCCCCCTCTCTGTCCAATGTGCCGTAGCATCATCCTGTGTCCACACAGTCTTTGAAATACAGACGTCATGTTTGTTTGTTTCCAGGGTGTCAAGATGTCTTTTCCCACTGACCCTGCACTTCTCCGTAGAATGCAAAACCAGTGTCAAAAAAGGGGAGAGAGAGAGAGAGAGAGAGAGAGGGAGAGAGAGAGACGAGAGAGAGAGAGAGAGAG
>JADBJO010007361.1:50000-55000 GCA_016801955.1 Conus betulinus | reverse complement strand
AAAATGCAGGCAACAATACACAACATTTCAGAACACATGTGATAACATCTCATGCTCATCGTGAGAGAGAGAGAGAGAGAGAGGCTAACTGACATGATCAGTTGAACTGGAGCACGATCAATCTCAAAATGACTGCAGAGGTGGAGAAAAATGAGGAACGAAGGTCGGTTTATTTACTGATTAATAGTCAGTACATCCATGTTGATGATGTTAGTCTCCAAATAATTTGGAGTAGTACTATACACTCATCAGATCACGCGTTGGTCCAAAAACGCAGGGGTCTGTTGGAACGGAGGTCTGTTGACTCAATAGTTCGTTGTTGTGTTGTTGTTGTCGTCGTCGTCGTCGTCGTACCCTGGCTAAAAGACTCCAGGGATCATCCGAACAGCCGAAGTACTTGAACGCTATGGTACAAATGCATCAGCTAGAGATGAGAACATAACGTATGTGACCCTTTTTGACCACCACGCCACGTGGGCAGCCACACTCCGACTTCGAGGGATTTTGGAGATGGCTAATGTTACGCTAGGAGCTTGTCACGTCTGAAGACAATCCCCGCATAACTACGCAGAGTGTAAACAACATTTGGATGTAGCCTTGGTGTTGTAGCCTATGTCAACTGGTCTGACACAGCCTTAAGCCAAGGCGCAATGGTCCGAGGAAACAGGAGTCGAATGGGGTCTGTTGACATGAGGGTGCGATGACACAGGGTGTAATAAGGATGCAGTGGATACCTTTGATCCGCTAATACCAGTGCTCCCTCTACACATCTGTGTTTTGTCAGTCTATGTGTCTCGCTGACTTTTCTTTACGGTCCACTTCCAAATCCTTATCACAGGATAGACATTGTTTGATTCGCCTGGAAACATTGCTTGCTTGTTGGCTGCTGCTCAACATACTGTTCAACAGGTTCCTGTTAAACGTCTCTTGCTGCTGTCTGCCTTCATTTTGTTGGAGTTCATTTCTTTGCCTGTCTGTCTGTCTGTCTCGTCTGTCTGAATGTCTGTCTGAATGTCGGTTGGTCGGTCCATCTGCCTGTCTTATGTCTGTCTATCTGTCTGGGTCTCTCTTTCTCTCTCTCTCTATCGCTCGCTCTCCCTCTCTCTCTCTGTCTGTCTGTCTGTCTGTCTGGCTCTCTGTCTCTCTCTCTCTCTCTTTCGCTCGCTCTCCCTCTCTCTCTCTCTCTCTCTTTCTGTCTCTCTGTCTCTCTCTCTCCCTCTCTCTCCTACTCCCTCTCTCTATCTGCATGACTCTCACTCCCTCCATCCTTTTCCCCTTCTCGTTGATCCCTCCCCCCCCCTCTCTCTCTCTCTATCCCTCGTCTGTCCTCTCTTTCTTTGACATGAAAATGGTCTCTCTTTTTTGTTCTGGGGCTGTTCCCTCACAAAACAGACGGCGAGACTGTTCAGGTCATCTCCTGGGTGTCAAGGTAGAGGTCTGGACAGTGGCCGGTCTGCCGTCTGTAAAGTGCAGAGCTCTTGTCTAAGGAGAGAGAGAGAGAGAGAGAGAGGAGAGAGAGAGAGAGAGAGAGAGAGAGAGAAGAGAGAGAGAGAGAGAGACAGACTGAGAGAGAGGGAGGGATGTGGGGGGAGGGGGGTCAAAACAGGAGGGAAGTGAAATGGATAGAACAAAAAGGGAACAAGATAAGTTTTGGAGGCAAAGGTCAGTGGAGTAAAGGTCGGCTAGCGGGGGGGGGGGGGGGGGGGGGGGGGGGTAGGATGGGCGAGGGGTTGAGGGGTGAGGGGAGAAGGTGTGAGGGAGTGGAGACGGCAGACAGATGTCTGCTGGAAGGCAAGGCGGGATGAGTGGCCTGTCATTTCTCTACCCACGTCCACTGACACCACGATGAACCATGGAATGCAATCAGACTCTGCGTTTAGTGCTGAAAATCAAGAAACAAGACATTAGAATTCGCCCGTCTGGACTCACGTGCGATGGGGTCAGGACGTCAAGAAGCACAAAGCCGTCACTCAGAAGCACAGGCCGTCACTGTGCCATCAGAAGCACAGGCCGTCACTGTGCCATCAGAAGCACAGGCCGTCACTGTGCCATCAGAAGCACAGGCCATCACCGTGCCATCAGAAGCACAGGCCATCACTGTGCCATCAGAAGCACAGGCCGTCATTGTGTCATCAGAAGCACAGGCCTCATTGTGTCATCAGAAGCACAGGCCATCACTGTGCCATCAGAAGCACAGGCCTCATTGTGTCATCAGAAGCACAGGCCATCACTGTGCCATCAGAAGCACAGGCCTCATTGTGTCATCAGAAGCACAGGCCATCACTGTGCCATCAGAAGCACAGGCCTCATTGTGTCATCAGAAGCACAGGCCTCATTGTGTTATCAGAAGCACAGGCCATCACTGTGCCATCAGAAGCACAGGCCTCATGTGTCATCAGAAGCACAGGCCTCATTGTGTTATCAGAAGCACAGGCCATCACTGTGCCATCAGAAGCACAGGCCTCATTGTGTCATCAGAAGCACAGGCCATCACTGTGCCATCAGAAGCATAGGCCGTCACTGTGCCATCAGAAAGCACAGGCCGTCACTGTGCCATCAGACGCACAGGCCGTCACTGTGCCATCAGAAGCACAGGCCATCACTGTGCCATCAGACGCACAGGCCATCACTGTGCTATCTCCGGTCAACGACTCTCTCACTTTGAGCCTTTCAAACTGCACCCGGGAAAGGAGGGACATCAACGCACGCGCAATGAAAGAGGAGGTGGTGAGGTGGGGGAGAGGGGAGAGGGGAGAGGAGGGGGAGGGTGGACAGGAGCTGGTTGGCCTGGTCCCCTGCAGGGGGGAGAAGGGCGAGACACAGTTCACAAGGAGGCCGCCTGCCTTGGGTCACCTTATCTCACTGACCTGGACGTCTTTCAAATAGTTGTCGTCACCTCACTTTTTGCATTGTGCGGGTCATGGATGGCATTTGTCTTGTTTCATCCTTCCATCGTTGATTTTTACCCGTCCACGCTTACAAATGTTTTTCAATCCAGTAACAAAGGCGACTTATGACGTATAGGCATATCACCCGTCTCCCCCCCCCCCCCCCCCCCCCCCCCCCCCCCCCCCCCATCCAAACACCCCAACTGCAATGTTTTTTTCACACACACACACACACACACACACACCCTCCCTTTTCTACCTTTCTCTTCATCTCCATCTCTTTTATTCTGCTGTCTTATTTCCCTCATTGCCCCCACCACCCCCCTCCCCTCCCCTAGGTCCCTCCTCTTCTACCAGCACTTCCCGCTCCTCCTGTGAAAGGTTCCAGTCTGCCCCAACCCAGTCCCCTGTTGACGTGTGGAAAGTCAGGGGTCAGAGGTTACCATTGTCATGGGGTACATCACAGATGACGTGTGGAAAGTCAGAGGTCAGAGGTTACCATTGTGATGGGGTACATCACAGATGTGTCCCACAGGCTGCTTTGAATTCCGACGTGTTGTAATACGGTCGCATGAAATATGCCACTGTCTGGCACGAAAATCAATCACAACTGATTGGATCAGTATGCTTATAAATCGCAATGCCAATTCTGGCAAAAAAAAAAAAAAAAAAAAAATGAAACCGTTGTTTGGTGCCAGGAGCGGGACAGACAGACAGACAGACAGACACTCACAATGTGCCTTACACACATTGCATGTGTATTTTGTCACTGGTGTTGTGAGGGAAATGTGAGGCAGGTTTTATGGGCTGCATCGTGTCACTTCGCTTGGATTCATCAGGAATGATACACTCTTTACTGCAGTAGGTCGGCAAAACAGTTTATGTGCAGCGAATCTTGGTTCTCTGTTTAGTAAGATGTGTTTATTGATACCGTCTTCTTCTCTGCTTGTAGAGGTGGCACTAAATGGTCTTACCATGATCTAACGTAATCAATAATCAGGGCAATCGTTAACGGAAAATCTATTGTCCTTTAGCTTGTGTATGATTAATACAATGATAACTGCGACCTATCATCCATGTAAAAAAATATGAGTATTATTGAACAACAACACTCGCAAGAATAACAACAAATGATGATAATAATTATAACAATAATAATAATAATAGTAATAACAAAATTATAATGATAATAATGATGATGATGATAACAATGAGGACAATAATAATGATAATAATGATAGCGATAATGATAATGGTAGTAATGATGATAATAATAATAATAACAATGATGATAATAATGATGATGATATTTTTATTATCGTTTTTATTTTAGCGGAGTTCTCCACGATATTGGCTCAAATCGCATAAGGCACTCATTCAAACATCAGACCAACTGACAAAAGAAAACACACACAACAAACAGAATTTAATCTGATCCCTGACATTCTGTGACTCCTCCTTCATGTGCAGCATGACCGGACAGATCTGATCGTTCATCAAGTGTCGGTCTGCTGGATTTCACACACACACACACACACACACACACACACACACACACACACACACTCACATACCAGCCGCCGTGGTGAAGTGGTTAGCGTCGCGGACTCCCAGCTGGGAGGTCGTAGGTTCAATTCCCATCAGAGTCATGTGGGATTTTCTGCCCCGACCGGCTCCTACCCAGAGCTGTGTTTGCTGCGGGTTCAGTTGGGAAGACTGGGACCAAACAGTCGAGTTTCATCCAAAAATGAAATAATAATAAAGTTTATAAAAAACCTTTTTGGTGGTAGTGGAACCCTTTGGAAGGTAGACACTAACGTTTCAAGCCGTAGGCCCGTTGTCAAAGTGAAGAGAAGAGGACAGTGTAGACAGGAAAGCCCATGTGAAAATTGGGTGAGAACATCTCATTTAATCATTAAGTTGGACCAAAATACACTCACTGACCACTGTTCAGGTGTACTGAGCACACACACACACACACACACACACACCACAGTTCACCCAAAGACACCAAACACACACACGTGCACATACGCGCGCACACGTGCACGCGCACCCCCACCCCCCCCCCCACCCCCCCCCACATTCACAACACCCCCCCCCCCCACACAC
>JADBJO010007361.1:40000-42500 GCA_016801955.1 Conus betulinus | reverse complement strand
GGGGGTGGGGGGTGGGGGGTGTCTACCCTCTGGCAATATCTATGTGGCTTATGGACAGGGAAGTGTCCGAAAAGCACATCAGTGAAAACCTTTGACAGCTGGGTGATAAACAGGCAGAGATTCTGTATCTGAGAGGACTGGCTGGGAGGGGGAGGTGGGGCGGGGCGGGGAGGGGGGTGAAAGAGAGCTCATCATACGATAAAGAAAGGTAAAACTGATGGGAAAGAAAGAGGGATGAAGAAACCCACACAGACAGAGACAGACAGACAGAGAGGCACAAAGAGTTACAGAGACAGACAGACAAAGAGAAAGAGGGCAGGATGGAGGGAGAGAGAGTGAGGGAGAGAGAGAGAGACAGGGAGAGAGAGAGAGAAAGAGAGAGAGAGAGAGAGATTCAGACAGACAGTCAGACAGACAGTAGTCAGACAGACAGACAGACAAGGAAAAGGGGGAAGGGGTGCTGCCTACCTGGGTAGTGCCGACTGAAGAGCTGCCAGCTGGTGCTCCATTCAGTCGTTTCTCATGCCATCCAGTCAATATCGTTCAAAATCGTTCACTCAATGTGTCAATGTCGTTCCCTCCATTCTTTCCATTTCTCACGCAGGGTGCATGCTATGTGTAACGCGTCATCCATACCAACGGCCAAACTGGCCTTCTCTTCTGAAAGTTGGTGATGGGATCTGACGTGTGTGCAAGATGTTATACGTGCGTTCACACAACGGAATCCTCGGTTTATAGTCTCATTCGAAGGACTATGTGGGAAATGGAGTCAGAAACCAATGTTCACTCCCGGCGCTCTACCACTGAGCTATTCCGGCCCCCTGTCACAGATATTTAATGGAAAAGCTGTAACTCGACTCTGTGTGTGTGTGTGTGTGTGTGTGTGTGTGTGTGTGTGTGGTGTGTGCGTGCGTGCGTGCGTGCGTGCGTGCTCGCGTGCGTGCGTGCGTGCGTGCGTGCGTGCGTGCGTGCGTGCGTGCGTGCGTGCGTGTGTGTGGTGTGTGTGTGTGTGATCCTCTGACCTTAATGTTTAGTAGGAATGTTGTTCTACTGTCTATCCTCTCGTTATCTGCTTTACAAGCTGAATATTATGATTAATGTGTGGCTGCTTATGAATCAATTTCTCTTGATGACTTGTTTGTTTGTTTGCTCTATTTCTTAACATGACTGCATTGTCTTCAGATTGTTGTGTTCCTTTCATTTAAGTCAGGGTTCGGAGTAGTGTGGGGGGGGGGGGGGGGGGGGGGGGGGGGGGGGGGGGGGGGGGGGGGGGGGAGGGGGGGGGGGAGTGGTGAGAAGGGTTATGGAAAAAGCGAGTGTCGTCTTCCAGCTAAATGGTTTTTTCCCGTTTCTCCGAGGGCATGGTGTAGAAAAGTTGTTTAGCTTATCCATTTTTTCTTCAATAAAGTATTCCTATTCATATTCGTATACCTCCACACCCACTCTCTCTCTCTCTCTCTCTCTCTCTCTCTCTCTCTCTCTCTCTCTCTCATATTCAATTAACATTCCTTTTTGCATTCTTCAACGTATGCTATCTTCAGCATTCTGCTTTGTTGACCCAACTCAGTGCGAGGACTATATGGAAAAAAAAAAACAAGGACGACGGTGCTTATCTATTATCCTCATTAATACAGAATCTCTCTCTGTCTGTGTCTGTGTGTGTGTGTGTGTGTGTGTGTGTGTGTGTGTGTGTGTGTGTGTGTGTGTGTGTGTGTGTGTGTGTGTCCCTCATTCACTGGCGGGAAAAAAAAATAACGACCGTATTTTGGCTCCACTCCTATAAAAATGCAAATGTGTCCCTCTTGCAATACCCCTTCCCTCTCCCTATCGCTCTGGTGTTTTCTTTCTTCTCTTTTTCCCGTTCTTTCCACGTCAGTTTCTTCCCCCTTTTTCTCGTTCCTTCTGTGTCGCTTCTCTTCTCCTGATGTGTCAAGATACCATGCAAATTGCTACTACAACCCACCCGTCCCAGTCCTTCACTCTTTCCTAATTTCGTTCGGCAGGGAAACGAAGGTCAGGTCACAGGAAGTTGTTTACGGCCCAGCTGGTTGCAAAGGTCGTATCGATGTTGAACGGGTCTTTTTGGTCTGTTTATTTGTTTGTTTGTTTGTTTGTTGTTTACTCCTTGCTTGTCTTTCTTTTTGTACTCCCAGTTCTTATAGAACAGGGAGTACTTTAGAATGGGAAAGAAGAAATGCTCCATGTGTGGTGTGTGTGTGTGTGTGTGTGTGTGTGTGTGTGTGTGTGTGTGTGTGTGTGTGTGTGTGTATCCATCCATCCATGGTCAAAATGTGTTCCACTCGCTCCAGACAACACTACCAGGCCGATCTTTCTAAAAATTTGTAGGTATGTTCATTATGGGCCAAAGATGATGTCTGATGTGTTATTTTTACCGTTATCGCCGTTACTAACAGCTGTACCTGTAACGATTTTCTTCTTTATCTCAGAAAGTACCTGGCCGACCTTTGTGAAAATTAGCAGGAATGTTCACATATGGGTC
>JADBJO010007361.1:10000-20000 GCA_016801955.1 Conus betulinus | reverse complement strand
TAGGGTTGGAGAGAGAGAGAGAGAGAGAGAGAGAGAGAGAGAGAGATTTGGATAGTCCGTCATACAAAGTCAGGCAGTGACAGACAGGAGAGAGTTGGGGCAAAAGACTGATCAGGTCATTATCTTCAAATCTCAGCCGACTATGAAGGCCACATCATCAAACTGCCAGCAAGAGAGAAAAAAAAAAGGGAAATGAGGAGGAAATCAACACACAAAGCCTGATAATGAAAACCATGTCCAATCCCAGGATATAACCATATGCGTAAAGAAGAAAAACAACCATCTCCTTGAACAAGTAATTAGCAGATTGAATCAAGTGCAAGACCTCTGAACAGAAGTGTGATCATCACAAACCTGCACAAACAGTTTGTAAGGAGGGAAAGGGGCGGGGGTGGGGGAGGGGGAGCAAAGGAGGAGGAAGGAAGATGAGTCGGGAGGGGGGGGGGGTTAAGAAAGAAGAAGAGAGAGGCAGAGGCGGAGGAGAGGCATGAGTGACTATTCATATCCACTCCAAAGCGAGACGATAATGGTGAAGAAATGAAATCATCGGGTGCAGGTAAGGTAAAGGTAATGTTGTTCATAGCCCAGCCATATCAGATCTGTCACCGCGCTGAAGTCAAGTCACAAGTCTTAAAAAAAACAATTAATTCACACACAACTCTTTAAAATACACCTTCTAAAAACACATCCGAAATTTTGTTTTCAAATCTTTCTACTGTAAAATCTCAAATCAGATGAAAAATGTTCGTCTGTTTTAGAAATTCAAAGATCACATCAGGTGAAATTCTCTGAACAAGGTTTTCATGGAGTCTGCTGTAAAGCGTTCGTGTCTCACATCATGCAAGTCCCAACACTCTAAAAGAATACTGGTCGGCTGCAGCATGCACATAACGAGCAAAGGTGTCAGAAGCAAGGTGCTACTGACTTGGCCAAAGGGCCTAAAAGCGCGAGATTACGGATAAAAAGACACCGCTGAATTGGCAAAAGGGCCTAAAACACAAGATAGGGATAAAAAGACGTTGCTGGCACTTGCGCAAAAAAAAGACACTGCCTAAAAGCGCGAAAAGCATAAGATGTCAAAAAGACACTGCTGACTTGGCAAAAGAACTTAAAAGCACAAGATAACAGTGTATGTAAAAAAAGGACGTACGGGTAAAAAGACGTTGCTGACTTGGCAAAAAGCGTAAAAAGCGCGAGATATGGAGTCAAAAGACAAACAGTCACACTGCAGACCTAGCAGGGAACCATCACTATTCCTGACTTTCTTTTTTTAAGGTTCACTGGCAGTCGTTCTCTTACGTCACTATTATGTAAGACAGAGTGAAACGTCTACTAAAACTGTTTCCTCAACAGAGTTTCTGGAAAAGTAATTTAATCATTCCAATCCGCTTTTCCTTCTGAATGAAATGTGTACACGATTACCTGGTAAAGAAAATCGAATTTCCCGATGTTCAGTTGAGGCTCGTGGCTTTAAGACAGAAATACTCAGACGAAATTTAGACACTTGAGAGTATTCCTTGCAAATAATGAATTTGCCCCGGGCATTGTCGAAGTCTAATGAGATCCAATGAGAAGCAACAATCCTGTTGTAGATAAATGTCGGCCATTTTCAGGAAGTAATTGTCTCGTTCTTCTTCGCGTCCATCCTTGTCGGATTATTTTCTGGAACCTGTTTTGCTTGCCTACTTTGTCAGATAGTTTGATCTTGGAAGTAAGTTCGTGTGTGTGTGTGTGTGTGTGTGTGTGTGTGTGTGTGTGTGTGCGTGTGTGTAATCAACATAATCTGGCACTAAGCAATGCACGCTATGGACTTAAGTCAGTTAAAGAAAAATAACCAAACTGCAAAGGTGTCTTCTGAATGTGAGTTTGATTTAAGAAAAAAAAAAAGATGCTCAATTTCAAGATATGAACCAGCAGCTGATCACGGCGGTTTACAGCAACAAAAACTTTGAAGTGAATTACAATGCCAATGTGGTTTTTATTCCTACTTTGTATTGTTAATCACTGATGTGTCTGTGCTTCATGACAGAACAGATGAACAGGAATCGCGTGGTCAGACGGTACCGACAGAAACAGTGCATTCCTGTTGACAGGTGGCACACAGGGAGCATTACAGAAAACTGCATGGAATGAGGGGGACTGTTGGATATCTTTGTCCCTGGGCACGTAGGAATGCAGTAGCAGTACTTTAGAAAGTTCACAGAGTGTTTTTTCCTACTACCCAAAACTGGATGTGAAAGATTGCAGAAAAATATCAATAATCCACGTTTTCTTTAAGTCAAGTCAAGAACATTTTTGTTATCTCCAAAGAGAAATAAGAAAGGTAAAAAGCATGACTATGGATCTATATTCAACAAATCATAAATCACAAATCACATGCACCGATCCACTCACAGAGATAATAATATACACACACAAACACACATATACGAACAAGCTTTCTGAACCGGATCATACTGAAAGTTCAGTTTTGATTCAGGAGTTTTGATGGAGTTTAGAACGAAACTGTTTTGTGTTCTATTTGTTTTGAATTTTGGAATTTGGAATTTTTGTCCAGATGGTAAAACATTGTAGTTTTTTTTTTTTAAAGAAAAGGAGAACTGTCGGCAGCAGTGCTCAGCTTTTTGTGTGACACGATATTCATACAATTCATATAACTGTTCTTTTCTTCCTTACCAATAATCTTTCCACATGTGTTCATCACTCTCTGTTTAAAATATTTTTGTTTTTCCCGCTAAGATTTCCAAACCAGCATAAAAAGCCAAAGGACAGCACTGATTCTACAAAACAATGATTGAAACATATTCAAGATGTCATTTTAACAACAAGAGACCGAAGTTTCTGAAGACAGTATATTCTAGATTGGCATTTTTTTTGTAGATAAATTGAATATTCGCATTAAACTTCAGCTCATCATCTAAAATAGTACCCAGGTACTTACATTCACTTACACGTTCCACTTTGGGGTTTTCGATACACAGTGAGAGACAGGACCTGTGTTTCTTCGAAAATCAGAAATGCATCCTCTGTTCCCAGCATTGGAGGGTCAGTGCGGAAAGTGACAGGCAGGAGACAGGTTGGGATATGAGGGACTGTAGGGGAGGATGAGGGGACTGAAGGGGGGGATGAGGGACTGAAGGGGGGGATGAGGGACTGAAGGCGGGTGGTGGTTGTGTTTGCTTTCACACACTGTCGTTTGTCAGTGTTGATCTCATCTGCTCTGCTTCCCTCAGGGGAGCACGTGAATGTCAAACTTTTCTTGTTTCTTAGAGTCTGATGTTTCAGAGAGACAAATGAATTCCAAGCACTTCAGACAGACCTGATACCAATGCTAAGCACTTCAGACAGACCTGATGCGAATGCTAAGCACTTCAGACAGACCTGCTGATACCAATGCTAAGCACTTCAGACAGACCTGCTGATACCAATGCTAAGCACTTCAGACAGACCTGCTGATACCAATGCTAAGCACTTCAGACAGACCTGCTGATGCCAATGCTAAGCACTTCAGACAGACCTGCTGATGCGAATGCTAAGCACTTCAGACAGACCTGCTGATGCGAATGCTAAGCACTTCAGACAGACCTGCTGATGCGAATGCTAAGCACTTCAGACAGACCTGCTGATACCAATGCTAAGCACTTCAGACAGACCTGCTGATACCAATGCTAAGCACTTCAGACAGACCTGCTGATACCAATGCTAAGCACTTCAGACAGACCTGCTGATACCAATGCTAAGCACTTCAGACAGACCTGCTGATACCAATGCTAAGCACTTCAGACAGACCTGCTGATACCAATGCTAAGCACTTCAGACACGCAACCTGACAGCTGCCCCGCCTGTGATGTGAAAAAAAAAATCACACACACACACACACACACACACACACACACACACACACACACACACACACACACACACACACACACACACACACACACACACACACACACACACACACACACACACGAGACAGAGAGAGAGAGAGAGAGCTTTCCAAACATCTCTCCTGAGCTGTTCCCCGATAGAAAAAAAAGATTCTTTCACTCGCAAAACTTTTGTTGGACTTTTGTATCATGTCAGGCACTGGCGATCTTGTTGTGAAGAAATAATGTTAAAATTTCTTCTTCGAGTGAAAGAAAATAGAATTTGGTATCAATCCAGCTGTCAATTGGAAAACTGGTTCTGTGGGAACAATATAATCATTTAAATGTGTTAGTATCATTCCAACTGAATTAAGGACTTTATTTCTGAGGAAACATTTGTGGTGATTTCCTTGTGCGAAAGAAGACTTTATTATTATTCCCAGTAGTACCTTTCTTCTCAGCAAACAGTGTGGTAGATTGATTGTGTGAATGAAGAAAAACTTTGATATAATTCCAACTGACAATTAGTAACATTTTCCCAAGTAAACAAGAAAGATAATTCAATTGTGTGAACGAAGATGAAGTTTAATTATCCCTTTAGCGGATATCTGAGTGCTTGCTCCGAGAAAGCAATTTTTGGATGAAAATGCACCTTAGTATCGTGTCAATCGATTCTTTTATCCCGAATACGGAGAATACGGAAATGGTGTTGTATTAATGACAGTGGACTTTCGTAAAATGCCAGCCAACTTTCACCCTTTCATGAGAGAGTTGTTCAAATTTTCTGTCAAACATTGCAGGTGTCTGTATCTCTCGGGCCAGGTGAGGGGCTAGGACACTCATATCAATGTATGCCTTGACTACAGCGCGGTCAGGCAGTCACAGACTCGAAACGGAAGTCAGTAGCATCATCTGCATCATCTTCATCCTAATCAATTAACACTTGAAGAAAAAAAAAAACCCAGCAATTATTCGCCACGTCAATGAAGATGGACTTATCATCAGGTCAGTTGACCATTAGCGACGTAGTCACGATGCATGCAAGAATTTCTCTCTAGTGTCATGCCACTCACAACCCATTCTCTTTTCAGAAGAAAGCAACACAAAACTTTCATTGTATGAATGAATTTGAAAAAAAAATTGTTAAAGCTCTGCCCGAAAAGACGTTGACAAACGAATCACAAGACTAAACACGACGCGTTTTGACCTCTTAGGTCTTCTTCAGGCAAGATACACAACACTCAGGACAACGAAAATGAACGAGCAGTCACTTATCTTCATCCATTCGGCGCAAGATGGACGTTGAATGAAAACGAGGCTGCCAGGAAGCAGACAATGTCTGAGTCGAGGTAGTAATAATGAGAATAGTAATACTGATAGGAATAATGTTAATGATAATGATGATGATCAAAATATTGAACAATTAAAGAGAGGATTACTACCACTTTTGGGGATGATATGGCGATAGCAGTTGTAGCATGGGAGAAAGCAGGTTAGAGGATTATTGTATGAATGAAGACTGTGTTCTGAAGCCAGTCTTTGACTGGTTCATCGTGTGAATGAAATCACATCCTTGAAAACAAAAAAACAAACAAAAAAATCCCACTGAATTCATGTTTATCATGGAGATATAATTGTACTTTTCATTTTTTTTTCTCATTGGAGATGATAGCCATTAGGCATCAAAGTCCACGCTAGACTACGTCGCTGTTAAACTCCTTCTGTCTGGTTACCACCGGTGAGGAAGCTAAAGACAGTCATTTCATCCCACAAAACTGACAACATGAGACACTGGAATGACAGTCCACTGACATCATCAGCATTATTGATTCTCTCTCCCTCTCTCTCTGTCTCTGTCTCTCTCTCCCTCCCTCCCCCCTCTCTCCCTCTCTCTCTCTGTCCCTCTCTCTCTCTCAGTCTGTTTCTCTTTCTCTCTCTCCTCCTCCTCTTTCTCCCTCTCTCTCTTTCTCTCTCTCTCTCTCTCTCTCTCTCTCTCTCTCTCTCCCTCTCTCTCTCTCTCTCTCTCTCTCTCAGTCTGTCTCTCTGTCTCTCTCCTTCTCTCTCTCTCTCTCTCTCTCTCTCTCTCTCTCTCTTTCCCCCCCCCTCTCTCTCTCTCAGTCTGTCTCTCTCTCTTCTTTTTTTCTTCATCTCTCCCCCCCTCCCCCCCTCCCTTTCTCTCTCTCTCTCTCTCTCTCTCCCTCTCTCTCTCCCTCCCTCTCTCTTGTCTCCCTCCCTCTCTTTTTCTCCTCTCTCTTCTCTCTCTCTCTCTCTCTCTCACTCTCTCTCTCTCTCTCTCTCTCTCTCTCTCTCTCCCTCCTCTCAGCCCTCCATCTCTGCACTGTGTATAGGTGTGTCGTGCTCGACTTTCTCACTCCATTATTTCCTTTTTTGGCCTGTGCTTCCTTCTCGCTGGCTGTCTGTCGCTGTCCACCCTACACCACATTACATTATACTACACTGTATACAGCACACACACACACACCACACACACACACACACACACACACACACACACACACACACACACACACACACACAACGCACAAAGAGAGAGAGAGAGAGAGAGAGAGAGAGACCGAGAGAGACACAAGAGAGAAGAGAGAGAGAGACAGAGACAGAGACAGACAGACAGACAGACGGACGGACGACGGACAGACAGACAAACAGACAGACATACAAGTGTCATTCACTGGCAATCAGGAATCCGTGGACCGAGAACAAAGTGAAACGGCGCGTAACGGAGGCGCTGTCTTATCTGCATACACTTCAAAACAACGCTCTTTGTCTCCAGGGGACACACGTCACTTCCTGACGTGTCCCTCCCCACTCTACTGGCCCACCTATCGGCCCCCATCACTCCCCTGTCTCACTGCAACCCCATCTGTGTGTGTGTGTGTGTGTGTGTGTGTGTGTGTGTGTGTGTGTGTGTGTTCGTAATCATGCACC
Organism: Conus betulinus; assembly: GCA_016801955.1. Lineage (NCBI taxonomy): Eukaryota > Metazoa > Mollusca > Gastropoda > Neogastropoda > Conidae > Conus > Conus betulinus. The sequence goes on along the minus strand of JADBJO010007361.1, from coordinate 13,185 downwards.
AGACAATAGTCAATCTCTTCCTCTCTCCCTCCGTTCTCCTTCTACCAAATCCACCCTCCCCCCCCCCCCCCCCCCCCATCTTGTCCTGCCCTCTCTCTCTCTCTCTCTCTCGCTCTCTCTCTCTCTCGCTCGCTCGCTCGCTCGCTCGTTCGCTTGCTCTCGGTCCTGCACATTACTTGTTTGGACACGAGTCAGTGAGACGGGTACAAGTGCAATGCTGCTTCCACACCTCGCACAGTTCACCCTCTCTGTAAATGTTGCTGCGAGAGACCACTGCTGGGACATCAAAGATTATGATGGACGGTGGAAGACCAGACTAAGAAGGGGAGGAAGAAGATGTGTCAGAGGAAGGTGAGGGAGGAGGGGAGGTAGAAAGAGGAGGACAGGAATAGAACGAAGAATTTTTTTTTTTTTCAAATCAAGGAGGGAAGGAAGAAAAAGACACGAATGAGAATGAAAGTAGGAAACAGAGAAAAAGAATGGAAAGCAGAGGGACAGGAAGAAAGAAAAAGTAGAAAGGAAGAAACACACACACACACACACACACACACACACACACACACACACACACACACACACACACTGGAAGATTATGGATGATAGTGATGATGGGTATGATGGTGACGAAAATCAATTATTACTTAACCTTGGCGATAATCAATCATTACTTAAACAATACGATAATCGGTCATTACGTAAACATGACGATAACCAATCATTACGTGAATATGACGATAACCAATCATTACTTAAACATGACGATACTCAATCCTTACTGAAACATGACGATAATCAATCATTACTGAAACATGACGATAATCGATCACTACTGAAACACGACGATAATCGATCACTACTGAAACAGCCAGGGTGAGGATGATCATGCTGATCACATGTAAGCACCACAAATCATTTGTGTGGATGAGGAGGGGCGAAGAACAAAAACACAGACACCCCCATGCCAAATTTTTGTTTTGATAGAAAAAGAAAACAGATAAATCGATTAGAAAAACACAAACAAACAAAACAAACAAACCAACAAACCAACAAACAGGAAGACAGCTGATTCTCCTCGCCCTTCTCTGACAGCTGCTCTGGAACTGTATAGGTGTGCGAGGAGGACCGACCGGCGTGGTGCCGGGAAGGTGTGTAGGGTGTAGGAGTTGACAGGAGGGATACGGGAACGGAACAGGCAGAAGAGATGTGCGATAACCCGTGATGTGGGTTTTTTCTTTCTTTTTTTTTTCTTTTCTTTTTTTTTCTCTTTTTTTTTTTTTTTTTTTTTTTTTTTTTTTTTTTCCTCATTTCATTTCATTCTTTTTTTTTTTTTTTTTTTTTTTTTTTTTTTTTTTTTTTTTTTTTTTTTTGGGGGGGGGGGGGGGGGGGGGGGGGGGGGGGGGGTGATTCTATTTCTTTGGCAAAGACATTGATCTGCCAATGCTGTAAAGACTTACCCCTCCTCTAACTACCTTCTCTTGCTACACACCACTTCTCTCTCTCTCTCTCTCTCTCTCTCTCTCTCTCTCTCTCTGCATCATCCTCTGCCCATTATTCCCTGTTCTTTTTCGCCCCCGTGACGTGGAGCGGTGGGAGGTATGGATGGCGATTTTCAAGGTCAGAATGTTAAATCGAGTCCTGATGTGTTGTCGCTATTGTGTTTTTGTATCGTATCATTTCATCGTCACAACGAATTTCTCTGCGTCACATTCTGGTTCCCGCGGAAAGAGAACGTTGCCATAGCACAGCGCCACATGCGTCTTTCCTGTCTTTCCCCTATGACTATAATTTCTCGATTTTCCTTCTGATTGGTTTTTCATGGGTTTCTTTTTTTCTTCGTGACAACATTTCCTGTCCACCCCCCCTTCCCCCACCCCCAATCCTTTTGACTGTATTTTCATTTTCTTGTTTCCATCCTCCTCTCACCTGACTACATTTCCTATGTTTCCCCTGACTACATTTCCTACTTTTTCCCCTTACTACATTTCCTGTGTTTCCCCCTGACTATATTTTCCTATGTTTCCCCTGACTACATTTCCTATGTTTCCCCTGACTATATTTTCCTACATTTCCTCTGACTATATTTTCCTACATTTCCTCTGACTATATTTTCCTATGTTTCCTCTGACTATATTTTCCTATGTTTCCCCTGACTACATTTCCTATTTTTCCCCTGACTACATTTCCTACTTTTCCCCCTTACTACATTTCCTGTGTTTTCCCCTGACTATATTTTCCTACATTTCCTCTGACTATATTTTCCTATGTTTCCCCTGACTATATTTTCCTATGTTTCCCCTGACTATATTTTTCCTATGTCTCCCTCTGACTATATTTTCCTATGTTTCCTTTGACTATATTTTCCTATGTTTCCCCAGATTATATTTTCCTATGTTTCCACACTGACTGTGTATTTTCTGCCCCCGCCCCGCCCCCCCCCCCCCCCCCCCCCCCCCCCCCCCCCCCCCCCCCACTATATTTTTCTGTTCTTCTCCTTTAGTATGTTTTCCCCCCGCTTTTCCCATGATTAATCATATTTTCATGTTTTTTTTATCCCCGATTATATTTTCTTGCCTTTTTTTTTTACATGATTATATTTTACCTGTTGTTTTCCATGTTTTACCTCTGACTACATTTCACTTGTTTTTTCCCTTTGAATACATTTTCCTGTTTTCTCCCCCATGACGACATTTTCCCTTTTTTTTTTCCTGACTGTATGTTTATCCATCTTTCATAGTGAATTCACCGACAAATGTTTTGCCAGTGACAAAAATCTTGAAGCCGAGGGTTCTTTCATCGGCACCATACATGGGCATACCGCATACACATACACTGCAAATTGTGTCTCTGGACACGATTCACTGAGAGGTTCGCAAGTGCAATGCTATGCCCTCACAGGTCACCCCATCTATAACGTCGCTGCAACAGACACTGCTAGGACACGATTATTGTCCAACATTAAAAAAAAAACAATGACCAAAGATGGAAGACTAGTCTATGACGGGGAGAAAAATTGAGTGAAAAGGAGATAATTAGATGGGGGGGGGGGGGGGGGCATAGAAAGACAGAAAGAAATAGAACTAAGAATACAAAAAGAAAGAATTGAAGAAGGAAGGAAAGAAGAAATGAATGAAAGAAGGAAAGAGAAAAACAGATTGAAGGCAGAAAGACAGACAGGAAGAAAGAAA
>JADBJO010007361.1:0-2500 GCA_016801955.1 Conus betulinus | reverse complement strand
GCACGTGCAAACAGTGACATCAGGCCATATAACACCGGCAGTAGGCGCCCCAAAACATCCTGACGAGAGCGCTGGCTCGAAACAGATCTGTTGGGTTTTAAAACTTCCTTTTATCATCCTTTTTTAACAGATGTTGCTCCCCCAAGGGGTGAGCACTTTCAGATTTTTATTAGGCGTTTTTAGCAATATTTTTGATATATATATATATATATATATATATATATACACACACACACATATATATATATATATATATATATATATATATGTGTGTGTGTGTGTGTGTGTGTGTGTGTGTGTGTGTGTGTGTGTTATTCTGTGTGTGTGGGGGGGGGATGGGTGGGAGTGGATGGGATGGGGTGGGGGGATGGCGGGGGGGGGGGGGGGGGGGGTGGATGGGTGGGTGTGATTGTGATTTGTGATTAAATATAGATCCATCGACATGATTTTACGCCCACTCTTAATTTCTCTTTGAAGACAATAAGTGTTCTTGACTTGACTTGACTTGAACTCAAAGGGAAAATCTCCACCATCTTGGCTGTCTGGAAAGGAAATGGAATCCCCAACCATGGAACGCTTTACTCACTAGACCAAGCAGTTTTCCAATGATGAAGACCAACACATGGTCCAGGAACGACAAAACAAACTGATCTTATTCTTGAAGATTTACATTTAGCTAATCATGCTAATACCAGTGGCAGTTGTAGATAACCATATGGAGGACAGCAGACTTCCAAAGATGCTGCTCTATGGACAACTGAAGGAAGGACAACGTGACCAAGGAAGGCCTCTCAAGAGATACAAAGACACCTTGAAGGCCAACCTCAGAAGCTGCAATATCGTGGGAACATGACGCCCTTGACAGAACACAGTGGAAGCAAGAGTGTACCCAGGGCACAAAGACATTTGAGTGCAACAGGGCAGCTGCTATCCAGGAAAGGAGGAATCGAAGAAGACTTGCAGGACTCCATTCCATGCAGCGACGTTGTGCCTCAAGAAATGGTCTTCATACCCACATGTAGACCCACATCAGCAGATGACCTGTCTGTCTGCCTGCTCATCCGTCGGACACGACGGGAGAATCCATCATTATCATCATCAATGGCAGTTTGTTAGATAACCTGACCGACTGCTGCCACACAGCACGTGCAACACATCCAGTGTCTGTCAAGGAACACCCCACATCACCTTCAGCGATGCCAGTTCACATGTGACATGGACATCAATAGCTCACGCTCTATGGACATCAATAGCTCACACTCTATGGACATCAGTAGCTCACGCTCTATGGACATCAATAGCTCACGCTCTTTGAGCATAGGCTTCTGATACTCCTTGGCCCCTCTTTGAAGCACCGGCGATTAAAAGAAAGACTGAAAGAAGTCCTTAACCCTTTCATTTATCCTTGCTACGAGGGCCATTCAATATATAAGGTGAAATATCCTAAATAAGGACTTTTGATAGAGATAGATGCTTACTTTTTTTTTTTTTTTTTTTTTTTTTTTTTTGCTTGTTTTCGGTTCATTATGGGGTTTTTTTGTTTGTTTTTTTGGGGTTTTTTTTTTTTACGGTTTTCAGGTTTTACATTATAAAAATGGCTGACCAAGAAACGTGCCCTAGGATTGAACAGAGATCTGTAATGAAATGTTCGGTAGCTGAACAGTGCAAACCAAGTGAAACTCACAGAAGAATGTCTGCTGTGTATGGAACAGCATGTTTCAGCAAAAACAAAAATGTCTACAAATGGGCTACATTATTCAGAGAAGGACGGAGCAGTGTTCGTGACGAAGACAGGCCGGACAGGCATACAGAGGTGAGAACTCCAGCCATGATCAAATCAGGTGAAGACATCATTCAGTCTGACAGACACAATGTGTGGCAGTGCTGTGAGAATACTCAGAGAAAACGAAAAAAAAAAAGAGAGGTAAGCTTCTACCTGTATTAGAAGTCGTTATATAGGACAATTCACCTTCTATATTGAATGGTCCTCGTATTTAAAGCCCATTCTACAACAATGCACAGGAGAAGAACAACAGCGAAAATCCAACCTCAAGTCATTATCTTCAACCTAAAGGTCCCCTCTGAACTGTTTGCCCACGGTCCACGCAGGCATCGATCAGATCGTGTTAAAGAAATGGTTACATCCTTTCCATCTGGAAGACACATCAGGTAAAACATTTTTGGAACAAGCTCTTCAAAGAATCTGCTGTAAAAATGCACTGCAGTCGAGTGCCGTGTCTCTCCCAGTCCTGCAAAGAAAACGTCTGGCACTGCAAGAGTCATTACACCATACACACTATGGAGTCCCCTAAAAAGGTAAATGAGTAGAAAAAGGTATGATCTGTTTGTAAAGTATAATGAAACAATTGCATTAAGGAAATGTGGGGGGGGGGGGGGGGGGGGGGGGGGGTGGAAGAAAAGAAGGAAAGAAACAGAAAGGAGGAAAGCACCAAAATATTTAGAGAAAACTGTAGAACAACAGGAAACAAACGCGCAAAAA
>JADBJO010007360.1:89886-114389 GCA_016801955.1 Conus betulinus | reverse complement strand
AGGACAAATTGGGCCTCGCGGTAAACAGGTTAAGTGGGGCTTATAAGACGATGGTTAGAGGGGCATTTTTTGATCGTGTGTATGTGCAGTTGTATATCTTCACAATTTCACAAAGGAGGAAAAAAAAAGGTACCAAAAACCCCGGTCCATTTACAGGTATTAACAAACAAAGATTTTACAATTTCATGCTGGGATACTCTTGCAGTGTGTGGTCTGTTCAGGTGTCAACGGGCACACCCCCGCCACATCGTGGCCTAGGGAGGGGAACAGTTTCTTTGGGGCACTGCAGCACACAGAACCATTAAACACCACCACCCCAAACATTCTCCCCTCCACCGCCATTCAGGCAGCCCAGGTGAATCGTTTTCCTATTGCGGGGGAAACCAAAAATTGGTCACTATTACATGGAGTTTTTTATTCTGGAAGGAGATTCAGATTGGATGGTTTTAGTCATGTAAGGACCTTGGCCCAATTATTGAATGGGGTTGGACGTGAAACAAGAAATCACACCCACCTCATTATGAAAAAAAAAACAGATATCCAGGCGTGTCTAGGGGGCCTATATCAAAACACCATTTAAATTCAAGAACCATCAACCATGTTAAGCGATTTCTACACTTAGAATGCATAATAGAAAAAAGGAAGCAAACTTCGGGGAAACAAACAAGTCTGTTGAGGGGTTGATGGCATCAACATAGTCAGTTTAAACAGGGAAGTTTGGTCTTAAAAAGAGAACTTTGGGTGGCCTAATGCAGTCAGTTCCTTAATTATTCCGGTAAAAGCAAAGGACAAAGACAGAAATGGGGCTTTCATTTAGGCAAGTTTTCCTAGAAGGGACTTTTACAAAATCGTCGGACAACATGCAAGATCATTGTCTGTGTTCATAGTGGGGCTTATATATCTACACTTATAACCGTGCCAATTCCTGAGATTATTCCAAATCTGAATTTTAGTTATGACATGAACTTTAGTGTACTGGTCTTATTTCTTTCGTAACACATTTAGATAAGGTTCAAAATCATGTAGATTTTCCAAATAACATGGTCCTGAAAAGTCAAAAATTTCTCTATAGGTCTGCACATTGATTTTGCCATCTTTGCCAAGAAGGGAAATGGTCAATCAATCGTTGACAGAAAACAGCCCACGTTGAATGGGTTAACATTTATTTCAAACCTTGATTTAAAACAAAAACCATGCAAAAAACCACTATTAAAAGAAGGGACCGAAACAGGACGTACTTTACTTTACCCAGTTGTTATAAAGGTTCTTGCAAAGGTGGTAACACCCTGGCTCTTCATGGTCAGTAAACTCAGCAATAAACGGACGCATGTAACCGCTTGAAATATATGGTACAAGGGGCAAGCTATTAGGTCTAAACAATTAGAAGAAGATCATTAGGCCGGTCGCCTGTTTGTCTTCGGGCCCAAAAAAACCGTTTTTTAACGGCGAACAGGTTTCCACCAGGATTCAGGAAGATTTCTACGGCAGGCGGGTAAGTCTAATCCCCACAATTCAGGGGGACCCCATTTAAAAACTGTAAAAAAAACTGGCTGAATTCGGGGGGACTATTCAAAACAAATCCCGAGAAAAATACATTACAAAGGACGTAATTATAGAGGATTATGCAGCTTTTTTCATGATAGGCGCCAAACACATTTTTTTTAGCCTCTGCCTGCAAAGTCCTGCACGCACTAAGGAAAGAAACTTTCGCCACCTTTTAAAAGGACAAGTTCTCTGTGGGATGGTTGCAGGAGTTTCGTCCTATGATTTCCATGAGAAAATGCATGGTGACCACAAATAAAAAAAAGCCATAGTTTTGAGAGGAAAAAAAAGAGCCAAGCTAGGAACAGTATTGGCACCCAGGCAGTCAAAATCAAGTGACCAACAAAAGCGAAAAAACTATAGTTTCTGAACGATTTTACAAAAACAAAAAGGCAAACAACTCCCCAAAAACAAAATAACAAAAAAACGGGGGACCAGCAAGCAGGGGCAACAAACCAAACAACAAAAAACAACAACAAACAAAACCACTCTCTATACTGAGCCAAAGCCTTCACGTTTTTCAGTTTCAGACACGCGGTGTTGGCCACACATTTATGTCAGATTACACAAGGTGTACTGAAAGTAAGCCTTCACACCCAAAAACTGTCCATCCACAGGCCCAATGGGGGACGGGAGATGGGATGCAATGGGTTTCAACTAGGGAGGGACTAGGTAAGGTAACCAACTTAAAACACTTACAACCTCATTTTACAGCTATGAAGAAGAAGAGAAAAAAACAACAAACAAACAAAAACAACACAAACAAAAACAACAAAAAACACAAAAAGAGCAAAACCACCCATGATCCATCAACTAGAGTGGCCCATGGCAAACGGGATAAGAATGTATTTGTCTGCAATAGGGACCAAAAAACACCAACTTATATGAGGTAAGAAAACAAGAAGTTCTTCAAAAAACCAACACACGCGGCGCGCTGCGCGCGCGCGCGCGGCAAACACACACACAACAAACACAAACACACCACCCACTACACACAAAAACACACACACACACCCAACACACACAACAAAAGCACGGAACCACGCCAACACCCTTACACGCCACGCATGAGGCGCCATTGCGCGGCCGCGCGCACGCACACCACCACCCACCACCAACCACGGCCGCACAGCACGCGCACGCCCACGGCACGCGGCACACAAAAAACCCCACACACCCCAACAACACACAACAACACACAACCAAACTTTTGGGTCAAGGAGATCCACACCATCAAGGCTTAGGACAGGGAATCGGCCTGTAGAACCAAAAAAAACTTAGGTTGAGTTACCCAGTGCAGGCTACGTACAAAACGTGGCAAGGGGGAAAAGGGAGTTAGGTAAAAGGGGACGGTGGGGGGGGGGTTGGGGATGGGGGTGGGGGGTGGGGGGTTGTTGGGGATGGAAGCGTTGCTTTACTATCACGCGGACAAAGATGGGTTATGCGCCGCTGGAGGTTTGAAAAGTTAGGCGATGCTTTTTTAAACATGCATTTAATCAGGGGACTGTAAGGGCGTTCGCCACAGCTGGTGCGGCAACACCCCACGGTTTCGTAATCTCTGCCAGTGGGACACCGACACGCAGGGAGGGCGGCTGAAGGGGAATTCTTACTGTAGACACTCTGATGTCAAAACTTGCATAGGAACAATAACAACCATTGGAAGTTATTTTTTTTGACCATTCAGGATTTGGGAACCCACACGAGGAGAGGGATGGAAGAGGAGGCGCCATCCAGATTCAAAAAGAAAGAGAGAGAAGAAAAAGAAAGAAAGAGGAAAAAGAGAGGAAGGGAAAAAAAAAAAAAAGAAAGACAACAGGTTTCGAGAAGAGAAAAAGAAGGATGGACGGCCCCCGATCAAAGAAAGGGGGGGGGAAAGACAAGAGAGGGAGAGGAAGAAAGGGAGAAGACAAACAGATGGGGATTCTCCTCAAAAAAATGAAGAGGATGGGAAACCCCCACCTCAGAAAGTTGGAGACAGGTAGGTGAGAAAATAGTGAGGAGGGAAGAGAGCCCCGACTCGAAAGAAAAAAGGGGAAAAGACAAGGAAGAGAGAAAAGAAAGGAGAGACAAAAAACGGGTAGTAAAAGAATAGGACGAGTATGACGCCCGCACAACAGAAAGGGGTGCCAAAGGAGGAAGAAGAAATGAGAGGACAGGAGGAAAGAAAAAATAATAGGATGGTGAAGACAAAACCTGCAAAAAGATGGGGAAAACAAGAAGGCAAGAGAAAAAAAAGAGCACAACAAGAAAAAACGGCAAGGGAAAAAGAAAAAAATAGGTTGGGTGGAGGGGCCCCCACTCCCAGAAAAGGGGAGAGAAGAGGAGAGGTGAAAAGAAAGGAGAGAGAAGACAAAAAGGCAAAGAGAATAGGGGACGGATGGAAGCACCACGAAACAGAAACAAAAACCGCAAGAAGAAAAGGCGAGGGGGGGGAGGTGGGAAAGGGAAAAGAAGAAAGACAAAGAAAAGGTAAGGAAAGAAAGAATAGGAGGGAGGATGGAGACACCACTGCACAAGGAGGGAAGAAAAGGGAATGGAAAATAAAAGACCAAGAAGTTGGATGAGAGAGGATAAGAAGTGTGTGTGTGTGAGATGTGTGTGTGTGTGTGTGTGATGTGGTGTGATAGTGAGAGAGAGGAGAGAAACAGACACGAGAGGAGGAGAGATGAGAGATGATTTTTGAACCCTTGGTGGCGTGAGAAAGAAAACACCACAGAAGTTATGGGACTGTAGCGTATTTCTATTTGTCCGTCGAAGGGAGCGCAGAGCCCGCCAGTCCCAAACCGTCGGTCGAACTGAATGAGTCTGAGTAAGGGGACCTCGGGGAGCAGGCAATATGAGAAATGATCTGTCGTTAAGGGTGATTGCGAAGTGAGGGGATTACCAGTGGTTCACTATGATGCCAGTGAGAAAGTGTCAAGTTATTAGTAATCATATTACGTTTCCGATATCGCGATGTTATAATTTTGTGATCTCCCCCCCCCCCCCCTCCCATCTGTTATTCTTCCATGGCCCCCCATCTTGCGACAAATACGTGCAAGTAGTTTATTTAGATATGAAGGGAGAATTGTTAGCTGCACTGTTTTTCTCCGCATGATAACCTGATTTGCGGCTAAGAGGAGAGGAGAGAGGGGGAGCGGGAGGGAGAGAGGCGCGAGAGAGAAGGAAGAGAGAGAACGAGAGCGAGAGAGGGGTGGTGAGGTTGGGGGATGCGTGAGGGAAGGTAGTGTATCTGCGTGTGTAGTCTTTTTTTCTACTGAAGTGCACGTGCGAGATGATTGAGGGTGGTGTGTGTGTGTGTATGGCAGTCGCGCGGATGTTAGAATATTGAGGAGGAGGGAATTGGCAAACAGAGCAGATAACTGAAAGAAAACCGAAGCGGGAGATGAGGTGGAGGGAGGTGGGGGGGGGGGGGGAGAGGGGGGGGGAGGGGGGGGGGGGTGTGGAGGAAAGATTGGAATCAGAGAGTTGCTAGCTCGGGAATGGGGGAAGAAGTCAAAGAAATGGTCACGATCAGATGGGAACAATGACAGACCAGAAGATAGCGATGGACTGGTTCGGGGTTTGTGGTGGAGTCTGGCGAAGAAAAGGAAGAAGTTGCAACAAGACATTAGGCGGTGCGACGGTGATAGCTGAGGTGATGATCAGCTAGGGCGAAGTAGCGGGAAGAAGACCGTGTAGGGATGGGCGCATGAACATTGGACAGATTCGATACTGTTGTAGCGTGGTGAGGACGCGCATTTGGGGACGTAGCGGGACAGTACAACAGGAAAACGGAGAGCTACAAACTGATAAAGTATTGCGTTCCGCAGGAGACCCGCTACTGTGGGGACATGAGTCCTAACCAAAAACGCGTGAGCACTGATCGACAACGGTAAAAAACGCTATTGGGACGTAGTGTGTTCAATGTTAGCATATAGCACTTTGGACCCGGTAGCGGTCATTGGGAAGTAGTGATTACTCGACACGTAGGCACACGGAACACGCTAACGTTATCGGGAGAGGTAGTCCCTGAAGGTGATGACGATGACCGAGAGGCGCAGACCCGTGGGATGGAGGCTAGAAGGATGTATACTTTCCCTTTCGATGGAATGAGCCCGTTCACGGCTATCCTCTGAATGTATAGCTAAGAGCGAGACAACCCAGCATTGTATGAGACCAACATATGCACTTTCGTTAATCAACCGTACAAACACCAACAAAGAGGAAGGGTGGTGGTGAGGAACGAGGAAGTGAAGGTGGGGGATGGGCCAAGAGGTGTGGGCAAGCTGGGAGGGGGACGGTGCCGGGAGAGCGGGCTGGGAAGGGAAGATGCGTGTTGGACGGAGGGAGGTAAAGAGAGGGTGGGGCGAAGTGAACAGAGGGTATAAGACATCAATCGCAGCTTCACGTTGTACGATAGATTCCGATCGACGCAGGTGAACACGCTATAGGGAGCCGAGCACAGTGTCAAACACTGGTTTGCGGTTAGTAAAGTAAACAGTTTAAGCTGGAGGTATGGAGTTTACGGATAAAAAAAACACGTAGAGGAGAGTTTTTTTTTTGTGTTAGAACCGACATATCTGTAGGTTCTGCCGTGTTGAATTGTGTGCAGCGCTGTGAATTAATATGGAGCCTTGAATCACCATTCCGTCAGGTTCCTGGTTGCCAGTCTGCTGGGTGGGTACAGACAAGGGGCACTGTGCGCTTGGCAGCTGCCCACGTTAGAGATACTTAACAGGAGGGAAATAATATAATTGGCAGCGAAAGGTTGGTACAGTGGTGATCTTGATTGTATCGTCAAAAGTCGGCGGCAAGATGGGCGTTGATCTGAAAGGAAAACAGGGGACATATTCCAAACACTTGATTCAACCGGCCATCTTGAGCTCGTGACCAAAGATGGGATTGTTTCGTTCTTCATTTTGTTTCTAATGTCTATCTGTCCAGGGTTCTGTCACTCTGTCTGGTTGCACTTGCATTGTTAGGATGTGTGTATGTCTGTAGGTAGGTTATGTATGTAGGTGTATGGTATGTTGGTAAGGTTGTATGTAGGGTATGGCTGTATTGTATGTAGCATCTTTCTATTATCTAGCTATCAATTCTCTCTATCTATTAGTTTAATCATTATCACAGTAAAACAACAGGGGACCTTGGGGGCATTCTTCTCGCCCTCGTTCTCTCTTTCTCTCTCTCTCTTCGCTCCTATCTCTCGCTATCTCTCTCTCTCTCTGTACTAATCCAGAGAAAAATTCGGGGGGGGACAGACCAAACAGATAAACCAAAGCGAAACACAGGACAGACAGAGTAGGGGGGGGGACGAACTGGACAGAAGAGAAGAAAGAGAGAGGAGAGGGACGAGAGGAGAGAGGAGAGAAGGAGGGGATGAGAGGGAGAGAGAGAGAGAGAGAAGGGGCAGGGAGACAGGACAGACCAGACAGAGGATGGAGGTATATATATACAGACAGGGGCATATAGGAATAGATAGATAGATAGATCGACATATAAACTGACAAACAGGGGATATATAGGAGGTAGGAGACGGATAAAGATAGTTAAAAAACAAAGTAAGATACGGAGACAGATAGATAGATTGATGGATAACCATGGATGAGGAAGCAAAAGGGGAACTTACAAAACAGGGGGCAGGATCGGTCCGGGGCGGCGGATAAACATGGAACGCGTTGTTCCCCACCAGACCTCACTTCGAGGATGGGAGCGACACAGTGGGTATGGAGTGAAAAAAAAAAATCAAAAAACCCAACAACCAAAAGGCACAAAACCATCGAAACATGGAATGTTCGCACCCTTGTGTCGTGCAGCTAACAAGAAACTTTACTCATGAACTGGAAGCGCTATTCGGCTGGAGATATCAGAGGGACTGGTGTGAAGTCCGAGGGACGGGCTTCGGCGAAACAACAAAACAGAAGACGGGCCAATTAAGATTTGGTTTCTAGGTGGAAAGAGAAGAACATGAGTGCGGGGTGGCCTTCATTGTACGGAGAAAGAAATTGCAGGCAGTGTCATTCAGCTGCCACCCATTTTCAACAGGGACCCTACATGTTTTCCATCAGTATCTCTTGCAAAAAACCCCATAACCTAACGGATCCATCCCAAGGATTAGCTCCACAAACGTTCAGACCCATTGACGACGGAGGCAACGCGAGGGAGTGCTACGAGCAGAGTGATTGCCATCGTAAGGACACAGGACCACAAGAAAAAGACATAAGCAAATTCCAGGGGAGACTGGAAAATGCCAAGGTTGGCAAAACTGAATTACCACGGAATTGGGGAAGGGTCAGGCAAGAAAACTTTGATATTGGGGGAGACCCAAAAACTGGCAAGAGGCCCTTAGGGACTGATGGGGGGAGCTTGCCAAAGTCCCATCGACTTACCCTTGCACAACCCACTCTAAAACCAAACAAGCTGGGTCTAGGGGGAATAACAACAAATGGCACGCACCACAATGGGCAATTTCAACAACCAAAGTAGCTTTCATTATCTGGGGCCCCCACAAACGAGACAAGGGCCCAGGGCATCAACAAAGCACAAACAAAGAAAAAACCTTCCCAGGGGGCGCCGACATGGCAAGCGAATTCACGATTCTTGTCCGGCAACCGACAAGCTCAAGCAAAATGTAAGCGTTGCACAAAAGAACCCCCGCATTTGGCTTGACCTGGGGAAGGAGTTGAAGGACCCCGAAATTGCAAAGGTTTCAGGCTCAAAGTAGGTGGGGCCCGTTTTTGCTGCATCAATTTACTGGACACGAGTCGCCCACCCGGAAATAACATCAAAAGCGATGCTTTTAACCTACAAAACAGCTGGTGAGGAAAGTTGTGGGAAAGAAAAAGAAAAGCAGAGAAGATTACCAGCCTGGGTTATAAAATGAGGAGGTCTTAGATATATGTGACAGAGGGGCGGGAAACTAAGAGGAAAAGAAAAACTATAGGCGGGACCCCCCCCCCCCCGAAAGCCAGGATGCAGTACCAAACAAGGTGTACCGGCGGAAACGAAGGAGGAAAGGTCAGGGAAGAAAGGATGGAAGACAAGCCGGAAGGAAAATTGGTAGGGGCAGGCCAGTGCGAAGGCAATCGGAAGAAAAAGGCAGGGAAACGCAGGGAAACAGCCCCAAAGAAGGCCTTGGAACCAAACCATACTCAAGGGACCTAAAAGGGGGGATAAATCAGACAAGATCAGCGGTCTTCAAATGGGGATACGGATGGCAGCTTACTGACAGAGAATGAGTCCTGAAGCGGGGGCACAGAATGCTGTGAGGGGGCCTCTACAATTACCACTCCAGCCTGGGGGACCACCAAATGCATTTTGCAGGGACAAACCAAACGTGCCAGCAGACAGTCTGACGAATGGTTTCCCAAAAGTACTGAAGGAGGAGGTTGCGGCCGCGATACAAAGTTTGAAAGGCACGGGAAAAACTCCCAGGGAGTGGACAAATGGTCCCAGCTGAGCTGTGTGAAAACGGCGAGGGAAAGGAGAACAACATAGGCAATGGACAATTGCTTTGTCAGAAGAATGCTGGACAGGAAACGGAAATCACGAAAAAGAAGTTTGGCCAAACAAGAGTGGGACCCAGTCATTTGGTGAGTTCCCCTCTACCCAAGAAAGGCAACACCTCAAAACAATGCCAAAATTACAGGACTTATAAGTCTCTGATCAAGCACCCCCAGCAAAAGTCAGGCTTCGCATCATCATCAAACCGGACTGAATCCAAAGGCTGAGGAAACACTGCGATAAGAAGAAACAAGAGGTTTTTTACGGAAAGAGGGGCGGAGCAACTGTGGACAAATTGTTCAACAGCCGAGTCTTGATTTGTGAAAAACATTCTACCACAACACCAAAAAAACGGACCTCTTCCCAACAAACTTCATGTGGGACCAGAAAGAAAGGCATTCGACCGGGTGTGGCAACCAGGCCGGCCGGATGGCAGGGTCTCAGGGAGACTTCAACATTGATGAGAAAGCTCGTCCAAGTTATCCAGGCCCTCTACGAACACACGCAAGCAGCACAGTACTGTTCTCAATAGCCAGAGGAGGGGACAGTTCTCTCACCGACCAACCGAGTCGGGAACTCAGGGGGAAAGTGGTGCCTTACTGTCTCCAGTCCTGTTCAAAATATTTTTATTGGGAGGATAAAAATCATGGCAACGGAGGGGGGGGGGTACCATCGAGAAAACACCCAAAACACCCACACATCCAAGCATTGGCGGCAGGTTTCGGTCTGCAACCTTCAGTTTTTCGCAGGACGGGACGATATCGACCTCATGGGGAGGGGGGGGGGGGGGGGGGGGGGGAAAAACAGCAGGGTACCGAGCTTCCAGGGATCTCAAACAAACAAGGACTTGTCCAACAAGAGCAAAGTGCATATGGGCATTGGAGGTCCAGCCACAGATGAAGTCAAAAGGTTTCATGGTCAAAAAGCACGATACTTAAAAAAATGCAGTGCACACACATAACCAGTGAAGGTGGAACCCCGGAAAGATAGTGAACCAGCTTCAGGTACTTGGGGAGCCAAAAAAACCCTTTGTCCCAAGATGGCACCTGCACAGCAGCAAAACCGGTTCAGGATCAACTCGCAATTTTTTTTTTTCAGCAAGCGATGGCCAGGCTGGAAACCACGAGTGGTGAAAAAGCGCAAACATCAAATTTCCACCACAACAATTACGGCTATTTTAACAAAGTCACTAGTTCGTCTCGCGGGGATCCTCTTATACCGGTTGCGGGACAATGGACACTGTTGGCCGAAAAACAGGAAAGAAAAAGACCACCCCCGAAACCAAGGCGCTTTGAGAGACCACGGTGCCTGACCCCCCCGACACACACCCCCCAACCAACTCACCCTTCCGCATCTCCTACGCAAAAGGGGAACCACAAAGGACAACCGATTATGTGCGGAAAACCTGTTACACTCTAATGATAGTTGGGCCCCCAAGAACACACTTCTCGGCAAAACCGTCAAAAACGACGGGCGGATTGCATGTTTCGGCCACATAATTAGCGGTCACGGTAGAATCATGGAAATGCAATCATCGTGCTACTGACTTTATTACCCAGCAAAGCGAGTCTTGAGTTTTCTTAGGCCAGCTACAGGTACACCACTCTATGTCTATAGGTTGACAGCTGGTGCATGCAGTTGATAGACGGGGACACCCGAGGACGGTAGGACAACCATGGAATCCAAGAAGACAGCAGTGGTGCTGGCATGCGTGCATTTGCTGGCATGCATCGGCATCCTCGTCGTTTGTGCTGCAGCACAGAAACAGCTCTGCCATTGCTCAGGTCAGTATTGATGTCATGCCTGTCTGCCTGATAGTGGTGGGTAGGTAGGCCTACCCAGAATGCGGAATTCATACCCGAATTTTATGACCGGAACTGTAGTTTGCATGCTCACAACGTCTTTTGCGAACTGAAAGGTCACACTAGCCATCTTGGTCAATGGTTGTCAATAACACAAGGATTCAGGTGTGCAAACTGTGTGCATGCTGGACTATGTAAATGGAGATCGTGTAAGCCAAGGTGATTTACCGCTTTTAGGTAGATGGAGCCGGTTACTTAGCTCAGGAGTGGACAAGGCGGTAGCACAGGCAACGAAACAGAGACCCACACACCCGTTTCTGAATGGCTGCTGGAAAATGACACCAGCCGCAACCAATTTTTTTTAATTCCTGGAATCAAGTTTCAATTATACTTATCAGCGCAACACAGCTTTCGTTGTTTCATCATACTATATTTACATCGACAAAGATGGAAGTCAGAATTCTTCTTTTTTTTTTTTTTCTTTTATTCCGTGTTCCTGCCAGTGGTAGTATTGGATCTTCCCTAACCATGCTGACGCATATGAAATACAAAGATAAAAGGGACCAAAAACACTGACACTCACACGCATGAACGTTAGTATCCAAGCACACATCTGAGTAACAGACTCACTGTGATTTGAAGTAAACTAATGACGAGCTGGGCTTCACGCCACTGCTTTGAAATGTTAAATAGATGGTGTTTCTGTAACATCTGTATGTTTTCAGACCAACGTGACGCAGTTCAAGTTCTTCACATCATGGTAGGCTGTAGAGCCTGCAGAGCTGTTTTTACAGAGGACCAGTTCAGTACGGCGGCTGCAGATGACGTTAGTTACAGCAGCAGGTCGTCGGCGTGAAATTGGCTGTACGAGTCTATTTAGCGACATGTGGCAGCAACAACACGTCTCCCTCCCTTGCATGCTTCTGGTTTCTTGTCATACTCGGCACTGTTACTGTGGAACAATACTCAAGGAGTTCTGGAAAGGAAAATGTGCCTGGAAAGGCAAATAATTGCAGGAGATGACAAATGAAAAAGGGCGAAATGCAACTGACGGTGTAAACGTACCACGTATTCTTTTCAAGAAATGGCTTCACAGACGGATCATCTGCGTCATTAATACCAAAGGAGAACAGAAACAACACATTCTCATAACCAGAACCCTCTGGAAGGGAAATCTCTTTCTGTGATAAACGTAAACGAAATGTACTTAGGAAATGCTCACTACCCCTTCTTTGGCTGCATGAAATAAACCTTGCCATTTTCTCTCTCTCTCTTCCCCCTTCCACCCTTCCAAATCACCCCCCCCCCCCTTCCACCATCCCTCGTTCCCAACTGGTATTGGGTCCAATCTGTTCGACTCTTGCTTGAACACCCTCTCCTCTCTCTCTCTCTCTCTCTCTCTCTATCTCTCTCTCTCTCGATCAGTGGCTGAATTATCAATTTGGAAAGGATGTGTTTATAGTGCACGCCTAGTGATGTGTGCTGTGGTATGCACTTGGTGGTGTGTGTTGTGATGCACATGTAGTGGTGTGTGTGTGTGTGTGTGTGTGTGTGTGTGTGTGTGTGTGTGTGTGTGTGTTGTGGTGTACACTTGGTGGTGTGTTTTTTTGTTGTACACTCAGCGGTGTGTATTGCGATGCGCATGTGGTTGTGTGTGCTGTAGTGTACACTTAGTTGTGTGTGTTGTGATGCACATGTAGTTGTGTGTGTTGTGGTGTACACTTAGTGGTGTATGTTGTGGTGTACACTCAGTGGTATGTGTTGTAGTGTACACTTAGTGGTGTGTTTTCATGTACACTCGGCGGTGTGTATTGTGATGCACATGTAGTTGTGTGTGTTGTGGTGCACACTTAGTGGTGTGTGCTGTGGTGTACACTCAGTGGTGTTTGTTGTGGTGTACACTCAGTGGTGTGTGTTATGATGCACACTTAGTGGTGTGTATAGTGGTGTACACTTAGTGGTGTGTGTTGTGATGCACACGTAGTTTTTTTGTGTGTTGTGGTGTACACTTAGTGGTGTGTTGCGATTCACACCAAGTGCTGTGCATTGTGGGGAACACTTAGTTGTGAGTGCTGTGATGCACACTCATTGGTGTTTCATGTGGTTTACACTTAGTGGTGTTCTGTGTGGGTATACAGTCAGTGTGTGTGTTCCGGTGCGCATGTAACAGTGTGTATTGTGGTGCATTCTTAAGGGTGTGTGTTGTGGTGTACACTAAGTGGTGTGTGTTGTGGTGAACACAAAGTGGAGTGTGTTGTGGTGTACACTTTGTGGTGTTCGGTGTGGTGTACAGTCGTGTGTGCTATGGTGTGCATGTAACAGTGTGTATTGTGGTGCACTCTGAAGGGAGTGTGTTTGTGGTGTACACTTTGTGGTGTATGTTGTGGGGTACACTTAGCTGTGTGTGTTGTGGTGTACACTTTAGTGATGTGTGTTGTAGTGTACACTTAGTGGTGTATGTTGTAGTGTACACTTAATGGTGTACGTTGTAGTGTACACTTAGTGGTGTGTGTTGTGGTGTACACTTAGGGGTGTGTGTTGTAGTGTACACTCAGTGGTGTGTGTGTTGTGGTGAACACTCAGTGGTGCGTGTTATGATGCACACTTAGTGTGTGGGTGTGTGCTGCGGTGTTGTACACTTAGTGGTGTATGTTGTGGTGAACACATATTGTGTGTGTTTGTGGTGCACGCTTAGTGGTTTGTGCTGTGGTGCTCATGTGTTGTGGTGCACACTTAGTGGTGTGTGTGTGTGGTGAAACACTATGTGTGTGTGTGGTGTGCTGCACACTATGTTTGTGTGTTGTTGTTCACACACTAGTAGTGTGTGTTGTGGTGTGACACAAAGTGGTGTGTGTTGTATTGCACACTTAGTGATGTGTGTTGTGGTGAACACAAAGTAATGTGTGTTGTGGTTTCACACTTAGTTGTATGTGTTGTGGTGCACACTTAGTGGTGTGTGTTGTGGTGTACATTAGTGGTGTGTAGACTTAGTGATACCTGTTGGGGTGTACACTTAGTGAAGTGTATTGTTTTGTTCACTTAGTGGTGTGTGTTGTGCGTACACACAGTGTGTATGTGCTGTGATGTACACTTAATGCTGTGTTTTGTGCTTTACACTTAGTGATATGTGTTTGTGTTGTACACTGGGTGGTGTGTGTTGTTTTTTACACACTTAGTGGTGTGTGTTGTGGTGTACACTTAGTGGTATGTATTGTGTTGTACACTGCGTGGTGTGTTTTCGTTTTCTACACCTAGTGGTGTGTACTGTGATGCACACTTAGTGGTGTGTGTTGTAATGGAAACTTAGTGGTGTGTGTTGTGGTTTACACTTAGTGGTGTTGTGTGGGGGTGGGGGTGGGGGTATACTAACCAGCTGGTGTTGTGGTGTACACTTAATTGTGTATGTGTTGTGGTATACATACACTTATGGTGTGTTTTGTAGTGCACACTTAGTGATGTGGGCTGTCGTATGGACTTGGTGGTTTGTGCGTTGGTACGCACTGAGTGGTTTATGTTCAGATACACATTTAGTGGTGCGTGTTGTGACGCACACTTAATGGTGTGTGTCGTGATGTTCACTTAGTAGCGTGTGTTGTGATGCACACGTTATTGTGTGTTTTGTGATTCACATCTAGGGCTATGCGTTGTGGAGAACATTTGTGGTGTGTATTGTGGTGCACACTCAATGGATATGCATCCTTTGTGGTGTTTGTTGTGTGATGTGTATCAATGTGTGTGTTGTGATGCACATATGATAATTTGTGGCTGATGCTTCTTGTTAGGTCCCATGGCAATTGATAACTGTTCTCTTTCATCTCCTCACCTATCTTCACTCACCACCTAATCAACATGCTTTCTCTTTCACGCTTTCTCACATACATGCAACACATGACACAAAGATATTGTATTGCGCTTAGGTCGGTACACATAATAGTGAACCTGTCAACCCTCATAATTCCTTTTCCCTTGTAATTGCGTAACTTTACGTCCCATTACTTTAAGCGTTTTTCTTTTGATCACTTTGTTTTCTGCAAGTGAGGCATTCAACGAATAAATTCAAAACTTAGCTTCAAATGTACAATACCTTTTGTGTGTCAGGTAATGGAATTCGACGATTAAACTCTCCAATAGCTTCAAAAGGACAATATATTTGTTTGCCAGGTAACTGGGATTCAACATTTAAGTCACAACAGTTTCATAAGGAAAATACCATTTGTTTGCCAGTTAACGGCTAATAATCCAGTATTTCTTTCGATTTCTGACCAGCGCTTTGCGCCGATTTCTTTCCAACACTGCTGAAGGGGTTAAAACATCAATTCCCCTGGGATCTGAACTTTGAGTTTGACTGAAGGGGGGAAAGCGCCTGGGATCTGAACTTTGAGTTTGACTGAAGGGGGGGAAAGGGCCAAGCACCTTGCATGAAGGGGAGGGAGGGTGGGAATTTTTTCGTGGAGAGAGAGAGTGCGTCTTCACTGCTAGCGTGTTACTCGAAAAAAGGAAGTGCTTTTACGCATGCCTGACATACGTCGAAAAGGGAAGTGCTTTTGCGCATGCCTGACATGTGTTAAGACTTTTGTCTTACCGGAAAAATACCGGAATATCGCACTCTGCCACAAATTCCCTTATGTCCCATAAGAACTTTTGTGGCTGATGCTTCTTGTTAGGTCCCATGGCAATTGATAACTGTTCTCTTTCATCTCCTCACCTATCTTCACTCACCACCTAATCAACATGCTTTCTCTTTCACGCTTTCTCACATACATGCAACACATGACACAAAGATATTGTATTGCGCTTAGGTCCACTCCATGAGTGAAATTATAATGTGTCACTTTTCCATATAAAGCATTATACCCGGTGGGTATATGAACAGGTACACATAATAGTGAACCTGTCAACCTCATAATTCCTTTTCCTTGTAATTGCGTAACTTTACGTCCCATTACTTTAAGCGTTTTTCTTTGATCACTTTGTTTTCTGCAAGTGAGGCATTCAACGAATAAATTCAAACTTAGCTTCAAATGTACAATACCTTTTGTGTGTCAGGTAATGGAATTCGACGATTAAACTCTCCAATAGCTTCAAAAGGACAATATATTTGTTTGCCAGGTAACTGGATTCAACATTTAAGTCACAACAGTTTCATAAGGAAAATACCATTTGTTTGCCAGTTAACGGCTAATAATCCAGTATTTCTTTCGATTTCTGACCAGCGCTTTGCGCCGATTTCTTTCCAACACTGCTGAAGGGGTTAAAACATCAATTCCCCTGGGATCTGAACTTTGAGTTTGACTGAAGGGGGGGGAAAGCGCCATGAGACACTTCTTGCTCTCTTTATGGGCATGAAGTGTTGACCCCCGAGTCACAACCGGAAGGTAGTGGACCTAAGCGCGTTGACTGTCTGAGGATTACGAAATCATAACAAAAATAATAACAATTACTATAGCACCCAAACCCTAACAAGTAGGCTTCTGGGCGCTTTACAAGTTTTAACAATTCAACATCTTAGAATGTAAGTGGAAAACACACACGCACCAACCAAATATTGCGTTCATAGGTCATCAACAGAGCTACACCCACACGCGCGTGCCCGCGCACAGCCACTCGCGCGCACACACGCATCCTCCGCGCGCACACGCACCTGGAACATACTGTTGCACACAAGAATATACTATGTAAGCAGTGAACTGTTCCTTTGTACACAAGCAGAGTGTACACATACACAATGTTTGTGGGGGTTGCCTGTCTTTTTTGTTGCCTTGCTGTGCCCTTGTCCGCCGGCATTGTCTGTTAGCATCCGCAGGTCCGAGAGCCCCCAGGACCTGTAACCAATAGAAACCAAGAACGAGGAGGCAGTATCTTCACTCTTGATCGGGTCATACTGACTGAAAACATGTCTGGGTAAGAGCAAGGCTGTCCTAGTATTTAGAGTGACGAAGAACGGCTACTGTTCCTAATGTATCTTTTGAATGCGTCCGACTTCCATCTCCCTAGTTGCCTTATCTGTGTGTCTGACATACCCCGAGCTGCCGCTGCTGTTGCTGCTCCTATCCTAAAGCTATGTGATGTGAATTGTGCTGCTGGGTAGCGGCAAAACGCCAGTGTGAGGCGCAGCTGGGTGTTAAATATACTGATCTGGTGACGGGGACTCCTGGGGCCTTGAGGAATAGGGGTCCAGGCGCGAGGCCCCTGTCTGCTAAATAATCTTTCATGGCCTGTATAGGACATTCTCCTGCTGTCCCTTTTGTATGTCTAAAGAGAAGGTCTGACCTTGACTGTGCTTGTAATGAAGAAATGTCACTGTCATATGCGACTGCTTAATTGTGACCTGATGTACCCCAAGAAGGTTGGGGTTTTTGTCCGTAGCGGAGTGTACCGTTATTTCGCCAATGCGTAGGAAGGCATGAAAGGCTAGTAGGTACATAGCTTGGAAAAGGATGCACTCTTTCATGTTGGGGCATGTGTGACGCAGGGCGGAAACTAAGTTCTTCAGCATACCTTTATCGAGTGGTAGCCTTGTGTCGCATGATGGTTGCCGCTTGTGGTATGAAGCGATCATCTTCTGTATGAAAAAGGCTGCTGTTGGGTCTGGTAAGGATCTGATCTTGTGTAAGTAACTGATTGCCGAGATGTGTGCCGACAGAGTTGCCGGTTTGAAACTTTTTTGTACCCAGGTCTGCAATGAATAGTGCGACTGTACCTGCTTCTAAGGGGAGACTAGCGGATAACCGCAATTCTGTAGCGAAATCTAAAAACCGGTCCCAGCTACGCCTGTATGCCTTCTGGGTTGATGGTGCAAGGGATGTTTGTAATAGATCTTGAGCTGTCCCTATGAGTGCGGCAACTCGGGCAGTGGCGGCACTGGCGTGGGAAGCTTGTTGGCAGAGGGTGCCAGCCTTCTGAATTCCTCTACCTGCAACCGAGACAGCGAGTCTGCTAATCTATTTTTGGTACCGGGTACATGATATGCTTTGAACAGGATATTGAAGCGAAGACATGTTAATACTAATCTACGTACTAGCACCATTATCTTTTCGTCCTTTGATGTTTGTTTGTTCACAATGTCTGTTACTGCAATGTTGTCTGTATGGAATTCTACGCAGGAATTGGCCATTGCTCGTGCCATGTGTTTCTACTGCTAACACTATGGGGTAAAGTTCTAATAATGTTATCGACTGTGTTACCCATTGGCCTTCTCATGTACCATAGAACCATGCATTACCCATTATGGCACCATAACCTACTGAACCGGCTGCGTCTGTGAATAGGCGAAGATGTTGCGAAGATGACCACCTGGTTGGGAGCATGAGCGACTTCCCATTGAACTCTTGTAGGAATAGCTCCCAAGTCTGGAGATCGTCTCTTGCAGATTTTGTAATCCTTAGGTAATGAAAAGGTTTCTGTATGCCAATCGTTAGGTTGATCAGTCTCCGTAGGAATGGTCGGCCTGGTACAATGGCTCCACACGCAAAGTTGAGAAAACCTATAACCGACTGTAAAAAACGCAGCTGTACTTTGTTTTTTGTCAGGCATTCTGCTACGAGTGCCTTGCCTTTGGTGAGCTTATCCGGAGGAAGTCTGATTTCCATCTGTCGCGTATCGAGCTCGTAACCAAGAAAGTCAGTACCTGCGCTGGTTGCATGGTTTTTTCTGGTGCTGTTGGAATTCCCAGATTGGAGCACAGTGCTAGAAACTTCGTAAGACTGGTCTGGCATTTCTGTTGTGTGTCTTCGACTATCAAGAAATCATCTAATACATGTGCCATATTTGGTATGTTCAGCTTTGCACCGGCCATCCAGTGCAGGGCGTTACTGAGCGTTTCGAATATACGACAGCTGGATCTACAACCCATGGGGAGGCATTTGTCGTAGTAATATTGCCTTTTCCAACACAAACCAAAGAGGGGGTACTGTGAAGGGTGTAGGGGAATGATCCTGAAAGCGTCTGCAATGTCTGTCTTTGCTAAGTAACCTTTTGTTCCTATGCGTGTGATTGCTGCTACTGCTTCGTCTATAGATTGGTACCGAACCATAGCTTCTGTGTCTGGTATTCCGTCATTTATCGATTCCCCTTGGGGGTATGAGAGATGGTGTATCAGACGAAATTTACCTGTCTCTTTCTTGGGCACCAGACCTATCGGTGAAAATGGTAAGGTTTGAAAATGGTTTCTCCTTAAATGGGCCTGCTAATCGTCCTAGTCTACATTCATTGTCTAGTTTACTACTCACTATTTCAGGGTGGTCTTCTGTGGATGCTAAGTTAGGGGCTTCCTTATGGGTTAAAGAGCCCTTGTAACCGACTCGGAAGCCCCATCTGAAACCTTCGCTAAGGAATACTGCTAATTCCCTGTCGTACCCTATTAGGTAGCGTTCTCTAACACTTCATGCTTGACTGGGCTTGGTAGGACTCTACTGTCGCACTTTTCTAAGTGTTCTAAGTGTGGTGGGATTGGGTTGGTTTCTGTCTGTGGTGGGTGTGGCCCAGCTGGTATGTGCTGTTTTTGTACGAAAGGACGACTGTGCTGCATTATAGCTCTGTCTGAAAACGGTTCATCACCTTGAAAGGTTTGCTGACCGGGTGTTGGCAGTCAGTGAATGGGTGGTGCCCCATACAGTTGTAGCAGTTGTGTTGGAACTTGCACTCTGTTCCAGACGCACAGTAGCCTGTGGTGTGGTATTTGAAGCATGCCCCTCTTGGTATGTCTTTTTGTGCCACCGACTGAGAAGAGACTGTCCTGTCCTTGGAGTTTGCCTCCAGGTGCGCCTTTAGGTACAGTTCCAAGTGAGCTGCTCCCCATTTGGCTTCTCCCAAAGCTATCAGCTTTCGGAATTGTTCGTCATAGAACCTCCAACCTCCCCCTTTGTTGGCAAGATTCAGGACGGTCTCCAAGTGGTGTGCTAAAACTGGTCCTAGGGTTGGCATTTGTTCTGTGAGGATGGCACAGAAATGGTTCCATGCTCTCACCCATTGAATGAGTGGTAGCAGGTGGCCCTTTTTTGTCTGGGGCACCAGCTGGAGTGCTGGCGACTTCCCTCCG
Organism: Conus betulinus; assembly: GCA_016801955.1. Classification (NCBI taxonomy): domain Eukaryota; kingdom Metazoa; phylum Mollusca; class Gastropoda; order Neogastropoda; family Conidae; genus Conus; species Conus betulinus. Next base: position 94,523 of record JADBJO010007360.1, on the reverse strand, counting down.
TTTTCTACCTGGAGTGTGTAGCATTCTTCTTTCTGCTCTGTCTTATCAATCATGGAACCAAGTTCTATGTATTCCCCTGCCCATTTTTTCTTTTTTTTTTTGCAGGTACCTGACTGGTTATTGATTGTGATAGCATGTTTGAGGGTTTACCTTGTAGTGCGTCCTGGACTGGGCCCACGATGCTGGTCTGCCAGTCCGCGGCATATTGCGTTGGAGGTGCCGTGAAGGTCGTCGTGTGGGTGTGGCTGCCACCTGTTGTGCCGGGTCGGCCATCGTCGATGTGCTGGGTACTGGTTGTGCTATTGGCACAGGGGGGGCCGTCACGGGTGTGGCGGTCGTCTGTTGTGCTGGCGGGGGGTAGGTGCGGTCATCGTGCTGGTAGGTGTGTGCGCCAACGCCTGTTGAAGCTTTGCGTCGATCTGGGCCGAAATGTTGCTCATGAGTGTGTTGAGCCATGGGGGCGGCGTGTCCTGGTTGTCCTGCGACAGGCCTGGCTGGGATGTGAAGCTTCCCCACTATTTGGCTGCACTACTGGATCTCCCAGGGTGCTTGTGTCGCTGGGTCCGGCTGGCTGATCTGCTCTGGCCTCGCTCGCTTTCAGCGCAGGCCTTCGGCGTCGCTGTGGTCTTGTCTTTGGCATCTGTAAAATACCCAATCTTCGGACACAAAAGGGGCTTAGCGTGTGTGTACTTAACTGCCGTGTGTAGGTGGAATGGAATGGGATCAATCAACACTGGTCTGAACTGCACTTGTACTGCCCAAAAGTCACAGCTAATGTAGCCGAATTGTGGAGAAAAACTGTCCTAGTCGTGGCTAACATGATCACATTGCCAAAAGAACATGCAAACACACCTCTGATACAGCCGCACTGCTGAAAAATTGCTGAGAAGCCTGTAACCTTAGACACGGGTAATGTAGCCGCATTGGTGAGGAGCATGCAGAGTTGCACAGCTGGTCATCATCACGGCTGAAATAGCCGAATTGGTGAAAAAAACATGCAAAAACACATCCGGGCCAGCTACATTGAGGAAGATTTTCTGAGAAACTCGCAAGACGTAGTCACGGCTCACGTAGCCGCATTGCTGGAAAACATCTAAAGTTATATATATATATATATATATAAAACCATGTAGCCGCATTGCTGGAAAACATGCAAAGTGACATATATACAAACATGCCAAGACACGACTGATGTAGTCATGGCTAATATGGCCACATTGTTAAAAAAGATACAAAGTTTATATATTAAACCTGCCAAACACAGCCGATGTGGACACAGGGAGGAGAAATTTGTTGAGACAGTCACGGTTGATGTAGCTGGATTGCTGCCAAATGTGCATTTACACCGCTGATGTAGCTGCCTAGCAGGGAAAAAAAAAAAAAAAAAAAAAAAAAAAAAAAAAAAAAAAAAAAGTCATGCATTGAGATACATGCCAGATGACAGCAGATGACAGCAGATGTAGCTGCATTGACTGGAAAACATAGGTCACGATTAATATAGCGACATGCAAGATCACAACAAGATCACTGCTGATGTAGCTGCATTGAGTGGAAAACATATGTCACGATTAATATAGCCACATTCCTGAGAAACATGCAAGAGCACAGCTGATGTAGCTGCATGAATAGAAAACAGGGGTCACGGCTAATGGAGCCACATTGCTGAGAAACATGCAAGAGCACAGCTGATGTAGCTGCATTGAATAGAAAACATGGGTCACGGCTAATGGAGCCGCATTGCTGAGAAACATGCAAGAGCACAGCTGATGTAGCTGCATTGAATAGAAAACATGGTCACGGCTAATGGAGCCGCATTGCTGAGGAACATGCAAGAGCACAGCTGATGTAGCTGCATTGAATAGAAAAATGGGTCACGGCTAATGGAGCCGCATTGCTGAGAAACATGCAAGAGCACAGCTGATGTAGCTGCATTGAATAGAAAACAGGGGTCACGGCTAATGGAGCCGCATTGCTGAGAAACATGCAAGAGCACAGCTGATGTAGCTGCATTGAATAGAAAACAGGGGTCACGGCTAATGGAGCCGCATTGCTGAGAAAACATGCAAGAGCACAGCTGATGTAGCTGCATTGAATAGAAAACAGGGGTCACGGCTAATGGAGCCGCATTGCTGAGGAACATGCAAGAGCACAGCTGATGTAGCTGCATTGAATAGAAAACAGGGGTCACGGCTAATGGAGCCGCATTGCTGAGAAACATGCAAGAGCACAGCTGATGTAGCTGCATTGAATAGAAAACATGGGTCACGGCTACTGGAGCCGCATTGCTGAGAACATGCAAGAGCACAGCTGATGTAGCTGCATTGAGTAGGAAACATGGGTCACGGTTAATGGAGCCGCATTGCTGAGAAACATGCAAGAGCACAGCTGATGTAGCTGCATTGAGTAGGAAACATAGGTCACGGCTAATCTATAGCTAATATAGCCGCATTGCTGAGAAGCATGCCAGATCACAGCTGATGTAGCTGCGTTGAGTATAAAAACATTGGTCACGGCTAATAGCGCCACATCGCTGAGAAGCATACAAGATAAAAACAAAAACAAACAAACAAACATTGTCACGGCTAATCTGGCCGCATTGGATAAGAAACATGTGGGTCACAGCTGATGTAGAACATGTCGAGTCACGGCTTCTGATGTGTAGAACATGTCGAGTCACGGCTAATGTAGCTGCATTGCGGAAAACAAGTGGAAGAAATGATAAGAGACATGCAAAACATAGTTACGGCTATGAAACGTCCAAAGTTAAGGCTGTTGTAGTTGCATTGAGAGCCAATAGTCCTAGTATGGATGATATTATGGCCGCGTTGCATCGAAACATGCTCCGTCACAGCTGAAGAGCTGCATTGTAACAGAAACAAGTCAACGAACAAAACAAGAGAGACTTCAAATAGGTATTCCTGGCAATCTTTAGTGGTAATCTTTAGTGATGTAACGCTGATGAACATGGTAAGAGATAACCAAAATGAAAAGCAAAATTCTGCCATGACAGTTGTGAAAGGCACTGAGAAGTGGTCTGCCATGTTAAATTTTTTTTTTTTTTTTTTTAAATTATTTTATATATATATATATATATATATTTTTTTTTTTTTTTTAATTTATTTTTTTGATTGATTGATTGATGTTTAAAATATATTATTATTTTATTTATTTTATTTATTTATTTATTTTTTTTATTTTTTTTTTTTTTGAGCAGCAAGACACTCGCACATCAAATATTGCCGTCCAATTCCCCCTTGTCTAGAGTCCAGTGTAAACATCACTGCCCTAGATACTTATATATTTTTTGCATTCAGTCTTTACCTTGTATTTTGTTGCATGCTGCGATCAAGGCTCCTCTGAGTGATTTGTAGAACCTGAATTGCCCCTGGTTTGAAAGATGCACGCCGTCACTCAGGAATAAGTGTCTTTTGGATCGTCTATGAGAAAAGTACTCGTGGTGGTTCCATGTGGAGATGTATGGGATTCCTTCAAATGCCGCATGTTGCCGTTGGATTACTTGTTGCGCCCATGTGTTGTATTCTGTTTCTTCTTGTTTTGATAAGAACCACCATTTCCCGCATCGTTCGGCCTTGAATCTTGGCAACAACTGACCAACCATGACATGTTCCACTCCGAATCTGCCTTTTAGTAAAGAGGCCAAGGCCAACATATCCATAGCTAAATCCTCGTGTGTTGTTCCAAGCCTGAAATCGTTGCCTCCTATCTGAAGAAAGATGATGTTAGGTTGGCGTTTAAGACTATTCATTATGCCTGGGAGTGTGTTCTATCGCGCAGAAGGCCGTGTACCGTTAGCCCGGCTCTGCCTACCATCTCCACAGAGCAAGTGTCTTGCAACTTAATATTTGCGTTCAAACGCACATCATCTGCATCATAAATATGCTCAGCAAAACGTTTGATGATGGAATGACCTAGTAACAAGACATGAGGCATGTTAGTCAGTGTATAGGCCCCGATGGATGCGGATCTTACCTTGCAATTTTTTCGTGGAGAGAGAGTGCGTCTTCACTGCTAGCGTGTTACTCGAAAAAAGGAAGTGCTTTTACGCATGCCTGACATACGTCGAAAAGGGAAGTGCTTTTGCGCATGCCTGACATGTGTTAAGACTTTTGTCTTACCGGAAAATGCCGGAATAATCGCACTCTGCCACAAATTCCCTTATGTCCCATAAGAACTTTTGCTTAGTGATATGTACTCTGCTGCCTATTCGGTGTCTGCGTCATAATCTACGCTGAATGGTAGATTTGGAATATTGTGCATACTTGGCCATGTATATGTTGCTGTATATACTTAGTGATTTTTGTAACCGTGCTCACACAGTGATATACATGTTGTGGAACACTCTCTGACATGCGTACACTAAATGATGAATGTGTTGTGGCGCATGCCAAGTTGTGTGTGTATTGCAGTGAACACAAAGTGGTGCGTGTTGTAGCCCAGTCCTAGTGATGAACGTGGTGATTGTTGTGTGTGGTGTAGACTGGGCTACCTCCAATGCCCGAAGCCAGGCACTGGTAAATTCACGCTTCAACCAGTACCTAGCACCGCTCTGGTCAGCTACCCAGGGTCAGGCAACTCCTGGACACGCTTTTTGCTGACCACCGGCTCAGGTGAGCTTA
>JADBJO010007360.1:71954-76954 GCA_016801955.1 Conus betulinus | reverse complement strand
AGATAGTGAATGCACTCACCGAGTCTGTTTCTGCTCTGACAGCTTGTCGGACTCTGAGCTGTCGGCTCAGTATTCCTTGGAGAACTTCAGTTCAATTATCTACAATCCATGTGGGTTATCTCTGCCGTCTGTGAGACTAGCACCCGACATGGACGTGGGGAGTGGGTTGGTGAAGGGGTCGGGGAGTAGTGGGGATCTATAAACTTAGCTAAGTGCGTGTTCATATACAGGCCAAGACGGTTTCTTGGTAAAAAAAAAAAGTATAGTCTGCAAAAGAGTAAGTGCGGCTGTATTGTGTAGCTGAGAGGGAACTAAAAAATTTTTGCACAGAAACGAAAAGGTATAAATAGGCATTACTGACAGACTTAGCAGATTTAGTTAAAGGCCCAAAACAGTTTCGGCGACGTAGAAAAAAAAACTTTGTGTAAAAAAAGACAAAATCAAAAACACGACTTGTAACTCATGTGATCGCAGACCTTCAGTTTGAATGTTTTGAAATATCTCAGAAAAGAACAGATAAAAGGTTGATATGTCAGAACCAGAACAAAACGACCCCAGCTTAGATCATGAGCAACCCAAGAAGAGGCGATTCAAGCCTCTAGAAAGCTAAAATATGGTGAGCGAGCTGGAATGGATACCTTCTATGCAAACTACTTAAGTATTCAATAAAGTGTTGCCATGGGACCCGCAGCTAGACTGTTTAAAACACTGCTTGATGACGGTGTGTTTGGTGAACAGTGAAAGAGTCCATTTACTGTCCTCTGTATAGAAGTAGAAGATTCAAACAATGCCAACAACTTTTTAAAGAGAAACTCATTCAGTTACGTATTCATTTATGTATTTCTAGATGAATTTAAACAAGCATGTTAAAAGAAAACCAGAAGAAGGCACAGCTGTGTTTTGCTCATGAGTCGCCGCACAAAACCCATTCCCCAGGGCACTGCAGAAGACAGACGTCTCAGAGGAAGAGGAGGAAATCCTGGTTGTCTCAGACACCCATGGGACGGCGATGATGATGAGCATATTTATTTGCCTTCACAACTACGCTTACTTTAATGTTTACCTGTGATCATTTGATGTTCAGAAAAGAGTTTGTAACGTCATTACAGATTTAAGTACGTTTGAAAACTATCGATTAAATGCATTTGTCCAAACGTTTGATGATTAAATTCAAACTGTTTTTCAATAAGGGGTAGAACTTTGAGACACGCGTACCTGTGTTACTGTAAAGCGCATTCATTCCTCTGCGAAATAAAGGATTCATAGGCGAAATAAAGGTCTATAGTATTGAATGGAGGTTCTATAGTATTGAATGGTGAACTCTGTATGATTAATTTTATATGTATTGAATTAAATAGATACCCTGCATTCGCAATTTCACGTGATAGGTGCATTGAAAATAAATGACAATTGCTTCATATAGATGAACCTATATTCCATTCTAATGTATGTAATATTCATACATGGCTTAGATCGCAGATGAAAAATTTCGTCGATTTCAAGTATTTGTAACTGTTTATACACTTATGGATTCGGGTTTGGAACAAAAACTATGGTGTTAATGATGAGTATTGATTAGTTTATGGTTTTAAGCATAACTTCATCAATGACTAGTATTGATTAGCTTTATGGCTTACGCATAACTTCGTCAATTTCTTTTGGCAAGAATGGAACATATGAGTTCACAGCAACAAAAGTTTCAAAGTGTATAAATCATTTACGAACTGAAATCGAACTCAACGTTATTTTAAAATAATCTTCATAAGATTTGTCATGCAGTGTCTTGTAAAGTTTAGATGCGAATATTTCAGCTAAGTTTGAACAAAGACATCAGTTTTCCTGTACAATATCCTAAAATGGATGAACAAAATGATCCAGTCATAATCATCGTAATTCATTTTACATGTACGTTTAAGTAATACTCTAGCTTTACATTCCCACCTTTGACATCTTTGAAGTCGATGCCTAGTGATACTGTTTGCACTGAATTGAATACAGTTCATTCCCCTTCATGAGAGGCAATGTCCTACTTGAATAAAAAAGTTTCATTTATTCTCTCTCTCTCTCTCTCTCTCTCTCTCTCTCTCTCTCTCTCTCTCTCTCTCTCTCTCTCTCTGTGGTGTGTGGTGTGTGTGTGTGTGTGTGTGTGTGTGTGTGTGTGTGTGTGTGTGTGTGTGTGTGTGTCTGTCTGTCTGTCTGTCTCCTCTCTCTCTCTCTCTTCTCTCTCTCTCTCTCTCTCTCTCTCTCTCTCTCTCTCTCTCTCTCTCTCTCTCTCTGTCATCTCATCTGCATTTGGCCAGGAACGAACATTTTCAAAAGGATCGATCATTTTGCTGCTTTCCACTCTCCCACAATCGCGCTTCAGAAACTATAGCATCCATTTTCATTTTCCTTATTCTCGACGAGGATATGTTCAAACGAAATAAATCCCAGAGGTTTTAAATCTCTCCCAAAATGTGTCTCTCACGTTGCTTGTTAACTATAATGACAGCAAATAGATTAAATACACGTGTGTGTTTTTTCTCGTATATAGACAACACGCCCTAGCTATAGCTAAACACACCCATGCATTAAGGACTTATCATTCTGGGTGCAAAAATGTGTCGCTTTGAATAAACATTTGAAACGGTTTATGTATTTGTAAATATCAATACTTTACTTCAATCTGAGGTCTTCTATAGCTCTAGCTATTTCATCCTTCATTACTGTTCATTTACTGATATCAGTGCAGTGAAAAAGGTAACATCAATAAAGTGTGTTAGTATCAGTTTCTCTGTCTGACTTCTCCGTCCTTTCCCCTTTCTTTGTGTCTTACTTTCGTAAGCTTGTTTTCTCACTGTAAAGAATGAATAGGCGTGTTAGTGTTTAGGGAGATATGTGTGTGTGTGTGTGTGTGTGTGTGTGTGTGTGTGTGTGTGTGTGTGTGTGTGTGTGTGTGTGTGTGTGTGTGTGTGTGTGTGTGTGTGTGTGTGTGTGTGTGTGTGTGTGTGTGTGTGTGTGTGTGTGTGTGTGTGCGTGTGTGTGTGTGTGTGTGTGTGTGTGTGTGTGTGTGTGTGTGTGTGTGTGTGTGTGTGTGTGTGTGTACGTGTGTGTGCGTGTGTGTATGTGTGTGTGTGTGTGTGTGTGTGTGTGTGTGTGTGTGTGTGTGTGTGTGGTGTGTGTGTGTGTGTGTGTGTGTGTGCGTGTGTGTGTGTGTGTGTGTGTGTGTGCGTGTGTGTGTGTGTGTGTGTGTGTGTGTGTGTATGACAAAGTGAGGTTAGATGCAAGCGTTGATATATGCACGCACACTCTCATGTGTTTAATTGTGCATATGGAGGAAGGAGATGGACATGGAAGCCTAGAAATTTGCGCGATGCTCTCTTCAGACGTTTGCTGAGCTTGAGAAAGATGATGTTGTCAGCCTTTGAAGTGTAATCTTTGCGTGATCTGGAATACGTCTCTATGTTCTGTCCGTTTGTGATTTCTTCTCTCTCTCTCTCTCTCTCTTCTCTCTCTCTCTCTCTCTCTCTCTCTCTCTCTCTCTCTCTCTCTCTCTCTCTCTCTCTCTCTCTCTCAAACTTGAAGTGAGTGTGATCTCCCTCCTCCCAATAAAAAAAGTAGCAATCATTTCATCAAATTCATGCCAGCACACAAGCTTTGGAATTCATTTGATTCGCTTGGCAGACGGTGATTATTGATTCTCTTGAGGTGAGGTGATCTATCTTTTTTTTTTCCCCGTCGGCTCATAATTATACACTGGTCTCGAGAACCCCGCCCCTCTTTGCCCGTCCTCCCTTACACAAGCGATGACAAAAATGAGAAGCAAGCTTTTAAACCTGAAACTGGTGTTTGTCACCGTTTTTTTTTTCCATACAACTTTTCGTCAGAAGTAATAATGAAGTCACAGATTTCATAAAGAATTTCGTAACTGTAAGCGTTTGATCGATATGAAATCTCAAGAAAAAAAAAAAGTGTGTCATATGATAACATGGAAGTAGATCTGATAGATATTTAGAAGGACCTGCATCTTGCAAAAGGCACTTTACGCCACCCAGAAAAAATCACTTGCACCAAAACTGTCTGATTTTCTTTTCTTGATATTAGTTTTTGTTTCATTCTACATGTCAAGCAGGTTTAGGCCCAGATATAGAGAGAAAATCATTCCTAGATGGCACGAATTATATTGCGTTTAGAAAAGACACCGAACACAGATTTATTCTGGGACCTTAATCGTTTCTTTTTAGGACATAAACTATTTGTTATCTCAATTAACTCCAAAATAGAAAACCATAAAGAGAAATATCTGGCCACACCTTACAATTAAGAACATCTAATGAACATCCCAAAAATGGAAATGGAAATGACTATCAGTCAAGATCAATTGTTGCCAGATATTTTACTTATGAAAATACAGTCCTGACCAATATCTTACGCACCACTGAAAAGGCGGAAAAGTGAAGAAACAGAAAGCAGTACCGCTAGAAATCAGCTCCTTAACCTTAGAATGTAAGTTAGATCCGTTAAAAAAAAAGAAGACACAATCAGAACTTTAAATGCAAACACGTGTTAGTTTGAGAAAAACAATGGAATGAGTCAGGAAAAACCCCCAGGGCGAGACAGACAGCAGACGAGAAAATAACTATATGCTTCTCTAAACTTGAAAAAAAGAACGTATGGTGGTATGCTGTTGAAAAAAATAACTTTACCGAACGCTAATGGCTTGCTGAAAGCAAAAGATATTGACAAAAAAAATTCAGAAAATCTTTTTTTTTTAAACTTCTGTCTAGAAAAAAAGACAAATGCCCATAAGATAACAGATTTAATTTGAGAAATACCAGGGGTTTTTTTTTTACAGTATTTAAAGGCACTTCAGTGAAAGGTGGAATTCCGTCATTATAATCGGGAGTTGTGTGAAAAAATGAAAAGTATGAAAGGTCTTTGCACAAATGGGTTCTTACCTTCGGTTTGCAGTTTGGGAGGTGGAGATAGTTACATTTGTTGTGAGGTCTATGAATGTAGAA
>JADBJO010007360.1:64454-66954 GCA_016801955.1 Conus betulinus | reverse complement strand
TAAGCCGGTCAAGTTGAGACTGCTGCCTAACGCGCGTGCAAGCTGCTGTCCATCAATGGAAGTAGCTTTTTAGTATCATTATTGCACTTTAATTAGTTCGTCAGAACACTGAAATAAATGTTTGACAAGTCTATTGTAGCAATTATAGAGCTACAGCTTAAACAATCTTGACATCAACGAAAAAAGTGGTAAAATAAATGCAATCATCGTGAATAGTTCGGGAGGACGTTCAGGTCAAACTCGGGGCTCCGGTACTATATTCAATGATAACATAAAAAAAATAGAGTTTATGAATATGATCAATAAACATATGGACAGATATTAGGTCATAGGAGGGACAAGGGTCTTTGGGGGGATTTGTGGCAGCGATTTAAACCCTGGCCACGCGCAAGTCTTTGTCTTCGGTTTTGTCACTGGAAGTCGGTCACAGTGTCGTGATGAAGCAGGTAATTAGAAGTAAATGTCTGATATAATAGACTATACCAAGCGGAAAGCGCTCGCTTACAAACAAAAAGTAAGAAATAGTAAAAAAAAAAAAAAAAAAAAAAAAAGAAGTGAAAATAGGGCGGCAAAAGAAGGAACGTTAATACACAAAAAAAATCGCAAAGTTTGAAAAAATTGAACAAGAAGAATAGATGTAAAACAAAGACGGTTGAGGCGGAAAAGAAAGGTAAGAACGAGTCCAAAAAGGTTTGGGGGAAAGGTGGAGCGATGGAGCGGGAAAATGAATCAAATATAGCGCCGTTTGAACACGCGATTTAGATAAGAATGCTGACACCCATCTCTTGTCTTACTTCGAGACTTCGATCTTTTTGTTTCACATGATCGCAAGGGGAACACCCTGGATCCTTTTCGATCCCTCCTTTCCCATCTCACTGGATGTCTTTTTCACCCCGCCCGTGATTTTGCTGTCATTTTGCCCTGAGTCGTGTCCCAGCTGATTCATGCAACATCAAAGCGCTGTTTTGTTAAGGCTATTGCTAGATTGCATTGATCAAGACGCATTACATACACGCATGAAGTCATGTGTGCGCGCGCGCGCGCACACACACACGTACACACACACACACACACACACACACACACACACACACACACACACACACACACATGCTTGCTTGCTAGACAAATACGCATGTTCCACTATAAAAGGACAGCGTCTAGTCCTGAGGTTTTCAGGCAAACCAATTAAAAATGTGATGGTTTGGGTTTTTTTTTCTCAAACAAGGACAAAATTTAATCGCAACATGATGGTGTTTTTTTATTCACGCACGCCACTCAGACCTTAAAAAAAGGCGAACTTTAACGGTTGTCAGAGCAAAATCACACCATGTAGTTCTTTCGTCCCCCCGAAAGAGAGGAGCGGAATGAAAATGGGTGAGTCAGGGGGCTGAATCAACCAGGCTAAAGATATACGGTGGGTGGGAGTATTAAGCTGAACAGAAATTCACCAATGGGTTGAAACAGGAAATAAGGAAAGGTACCAAGACAGTTGTAAAGGCTGACTGTCGCTTTGATTACCATCACAGACATCCATTGATCTGTCCCTTCTTGAACTTAGCTTGAATACGTCAGTCACCCTTCTCTTTAACTCTCTCCCTCATGGATCTGGATTGCGCAGAAGTCTTCGCCCTGGGGGGAGTCCCGTTGGTTGGACAGGAATCCTCCATCAGGGCTGTAACCATTGTTCGTCTTGCAGGGAAAGTGGCAGACATAGATGGAGAGGGGTGTACAATTTTGTTGCGGGAATCAAAAGACCTCTTCAGACTACTCGGAGACAGTGAAAGAAAAGAAACTCTAGGGAGAAATGAACAGCAAAAGGTCTTCAGACAAGAAGCCCCCACCCCCCCCTCCCTCCCTCCACCCCACTCCCCCTTTTCCCTTACACAAGTGTTTTGGCCTTTAACTCCGAACATCTAAAAAACGCCAGCCCATACTCATACCGTGGATGCACTTTTGCTATCGCAGATTTTTTTTTTCCTTAATAGGATGTGATTAAAAAAAAAATGTAAAAGACAGGGAAAAGTTACGAACGCAATACGTCTCTGCACGAATTTTATGACAACCTGAAAAAAAAATGACACGGACGGACGGGAGTAATGGGTGTAATGGAAGCGACTGGGGAGGTTGTATTTGATTGTCACGCAACCTCTGCGAAAGCCCACATGTCATGGAAAAAAGAGGAAACACACACACACACACACACACACACACACACGTCCAAGGGTCTTGGAATAGGAGGGCAATCAACTGGTCATGCAAAGCAAATAGATCAGCAGGCGACGTCTGAATCAAATCCGCTCCGAATGTCGCAAGCCTCGGAGAGGGGTACGGAACGAGGAAATGGAAGGAAGATTGGGGGGTCAAGTCAAAGAGAAAAATCTGACAAAACATACGCATCATATCAGCTTTCATTTACTTACTCAGCCCAAGATGAACACCAAACTGTAAAAAAAGCATGGCATACTTCACTTCTCGGCATTCACGCCTCAGAGAACAA
>JADBJO010007360.1:51954-59454 GCA_016801955.1 Conus betulinus | reverse complement strand
GAAATGTGTTTTCGCCGTGTGGGTGGTGGACGGGTCTATAGGGCCAACAAAAAAGTTGTATTCATACACATAGAATTGCTCATTCCGAACTCATAATTCTGGTGAGCCTGGGGTTGCTGGTTCGAATCTCCGCTCTACCGCTTCGGTACAGGCTTTCCCCTGAAAAGGCCAGTTTCGGAGTAGAAGGCCAGTTTGACCGTTGGTATGGATGACACGGTACACATGGCATGCACGCTGCGTGAGAATTCGAAAGAATGAAGTGGGGGGGGGGGGGGGGGGGAGCTGAGTGATTAATACTGACTGAATGACACGGGAAACAAGTGAATGAAGCTCCAGTAAGCAGCTCTTCAGTCGGCTCTACCCATTAAGTCAACCCGTTGTATATACGAGAGCATGGATTGTAAAGCGCTTAGAACTTGGTTTCTAACCGAGAATAGGTGCTATATAAATACTTTGGATAGAAATATTGAACAGCATGATAATATTGATGATGATGATGATGATGATGATGATGATGATGATGATGATGATGATGATGATAACAATATAATGAAATGATGATAATATAACAACAACAACAACAATGAGGAGGAGGAGGATGATAATAGTAATAATTCAATCTCTTGGTTAGGTGTACACTCCCGGCTGGAGGTCGGGGTTCGAATCCCATCAGAGAGTCATGTGGGTTTTTCTGCCCCGACCGGCTCCTACCCAGAGTTGAGTTTGCTGCGGACTCAGTTGGGAAGACTGGGACACACAGTCGAGTTTCATCCACTTATGGATGCGTTTCTGAGTGTTGCTCAAATTTCCTGACCAACACTGCAGGTGTCTGTATCTCTCGGGCCTGGTGACGCCGGGATATATTATGAAAGGAAGCGTAGAGTACAGCCCTGTCATGTAGTCTCAGACCGAAATGGAAATCCGTAGCATCATCATCATAATCATCCTCATTCTCATCGATCAGCATAAAAAAAAAAAAAAGTCTCAAATTCTGTGGCCCTTCATGCCCTGCTCTCATGGTGACCTCAGTTTCGATGTCCTCTTCCACGTCTGTGGCCTTGGTTTGGTTCCGTCGGGGTCACCGGTATCGGCGAGGTCCATGGGGGCTGTCGTTGGACGGACGTGGTGGCGCCCCCCCGGAGGAGAGAGCTCACTCACGCCGGCTCCGCGACTAAGCAATTATTGTCGTCAGTAGGGGGCTTAGTAGGTGGTGTCCTGCGTATGTTAGATCAGAACAGGCGCGCCACTGAACACCACTGAAGTGACTCGGCAGCAGTGCAGTGTCTCCTCCGGTGGGTTGCCTCTTGACGACTTGACATTGACTGCTGCCTGTGGATTGACCGAAGTACAGACGTTTGCTACTGTACTGAAGAAAAAAACGAAACCCAACAGCAAAACATATGTGAATGAAAAAACCGCTGCAAATCAAGAGCTTCCAGAACGAAGCAAATTTCAAAAGAAAGAAGTAGAAGACAAATTTTCTGCTCAACTCCGAAATAAAGAGAATAAATACCTACAAATGAAAACTAGTTTTTCTTAAGTGAAGAAGAAAGATTTTCTCTCAACTCCGAAATGTAGAGAACAAAGAAGAAATGTTTATTACTTTGAACCTTAATGGAAAAAAGAACTACATAAAAAGGCTAGGAGCTCTCTCTGTTTCGGTCGAGGAAAACGCCTTTGTCTCCTCCCTTCTGGTGAAATAAGAACAAGGAATAACAAGAACTGTATCCCTGTTAACTCAAGAAAAGGCAACAAACCACTCTTTATTTTTGCGTCCAAACAATATGATCATTTGTATGCGCGGTGACTCAAAGAACAAACTAGATTTTTTTTTCTTACTTATCAGAAGATTGTTATTCGTTTGTTTGTGTTTGATGACTCGATGCGTATTTTGCTTCAAAAAGTAGTCATCTTTTGTGGCAAAATGTGGTAAACTCCCAGAGCAAACGGAGAAAACAAAAATATTTTTTTATATTCCTAGAGAAAAAAAAAAAGGAAAAAATTATTACTCAGCACCGAGAATAAGAAAAACCTACACGTATTAATTCTCTTATCGATTCTAGAATTTAAAAAAAAAAAAAAAACGAGAACGAATATTTACTATTCACCTCTAAGAAGAACAACACCAGTAACAAAAACAATAAAAAGGATGAACACAAAAGGCTAACACAGTCTCTTTCCTGCTTCAGTCGAGGAAAACACCTTTTGTTTATTTCTTCCTTTCTGGTGATTGAAGAACGAGAAAATAAACAAGAAGAAATATTTTCCGGTCAGCTCAAAAAAAAAAAACAAAAAAAAAAGAAAAAAAAAGAAAAAAAAAAAAAGCAAAAACAGCTGTTTATTTTCGCTCATTAGCGTTTCCTGCATCAAAACATGATGATCATTCGTGCTTTTGTGTGCGTGCTGACTCAAAGAACAAGCGAGATTTTTTTTTTAATCATCAAATCAAATCATCGCGGCGAGAGAAAAAAAAAACGGGAACCAGTTTGTTTTTTTTTTATTCAATGACTTCGTAGCAAACACGAAAGACTCGCTGCGAGTCCTGCTTTAAACAATAGTATTGTTTTGTGGCCAAATTAGTCCTAAAGAACAAGCTGGTCATTATTTTTTATTCAACCTAAACAAGAAGGATGTCCAGCTTTTGTTTAAATTGTATTTACAGAACAAATGAGGCGAGAGAAACAAAAATTATTACGCTTGACTCAGAGAGGAAAAAAAAAGGGGGTGGGGGTGTAGAGAAATTTCCTACTCGACTCCGAGAAGATGAGACTAGTTAGTTCCCCCCCCCCCCCTCCCCCCCTCCCCGCCATTCATTGTATTTCTTTGTTTGCATTCGTTAACTCGCTGTTTTAAAACATAATGATTAACTTCGACTCGAAGAACATGAAAGGATGATGTTGTTCCTGGTCTACACTGAAAACAACAAAACCTTCCCCCCACCCTCCTCCACCACCAAAAAAAGAAGAAAAATAAAGACACAAAAAGAAAAAGGACTCTTCTATTCTGTGCTGCAATCGAGAAAAACTTTTTTTTTCCCTTTTCCAACAAACGCAGAAAAGGCAAGTTTCCTACCTCCTCAGCCAAAAAAATAAAAAGAAAGAAAACACCTGGTAAGTAAGGCAGCGCTGAGAGGAAGAAAAGACAGTAGATGAGTGTGAGGAAAGGAATAAGTCCGGGTTTTATATATATATATAAAAAAATTCTCCTTGAATTCCATCAGTCGAAATTCAAGAATAGGAAGGAGTCCACAGTATTGCAATGAACGGCACACGGATGAGCGAGATTCCGCTTCTTTCTTGTTTTCCGTCTTCCTTTTAATCATCTGGATCATACATCCAAAAGGAACATCACAGAAAGGAAGAATACACATTCTTGCGTGAAAACGAAGCGGAAAAAGGAATACCTTATCAACTGTCTTACGCTTTAGAAGCGTCTGGGAGGACAGAAAGAAGAGACAGACAGTGTTGCAAGACTTGTTCATCGTTTAAAGAAAAAAGAAAGCCATTATGACCTCCACGCACGGCGATGGCGATGAAGAGGCGTTATAACAGTGGCTTAGAAGAAGTGAGAAACAGTGCTAGGAGTGAGAAAAGATCAACACATTCGTCACCCTGCTTCACCACCCATGAAAGCATGTCCTTATTTCTCTTCTTCGTTCGCTGCGAGGAAAATCTGGACTGCAAAAGAGAGAGACTACAAACACGATGAAGAAAGAAAAGAACAAGTAATTAAAAAAAGGACTTCGGTGACGATTCTGACTGACAGTCTTGCGCGACTCCTCAAACGTAGTTTATTAAACAACCAAACAAAAAAAAAAATGAAGAATAAAAAGAGTCGTAGTGTGTCTGTTTTGTTTTTCATTTTCTCTTTTATAATGTTGTAATGGTGTTTTCGATATTCGTCGTGAATTTCCTCCTCCCGATCGAAGAGAGAGAGAGAGAGAGAGAGAGAGAGAGAGAGAGAGAGAGAGAGGAGAGAGAGAGAGAGAAGAAGAGAGAAGAAGAAGAAGAAGAAGAAGATGATGATGATGATGAAACAAAGAGGAGTTCCTACTTCTGATGGCATTCGATCATCATGTTGAAACGGGGGATCAAATGACACCGTCAGGTAAAACTATGAGCTGTAAGAAGAGACAGTGTATAAAGGAAAACCACGGATCACACACTGCTTGGCCATTATTCCTGCTGCGGCCACCCTGGGCCTAGGCACACGGCACAGTCCATTCAGAGATGAGGACCTGAAAACCTCCACCGTTGCTCCCAGTGTGAAGGGAGCAGTCGCCGATCTGTTAAATCCTATCAGTGCGTCTTCCTGTTGTCCGCTCTTCCAGATTGCTATTATTATCACAACAACTCGACAGCGGTTTAGGGCGGGGGGGGGGGGGGGGGGGGGGGGGGGGGGGGGGGGGGGGGGTTGGGGGGTCCGACACATTAGGAGGGTGTCTGAAGAAAAAAAAAAAGCTAGAATTGTCTGACGAAAAAAAGCTAGAATCTGGGGCTTCTTGTCTACTTCTAAAAAAATCAGCTTCTTCCACATGGAGTGTGTCAAGGTCTGACTGTGTTTTCAGTTTTGTTGGTTATGTTGCTGCAGTCGTTTTTATTGTTGTTACCATCGTTGTCCTCGTAGTTGTTTGTTGTCGTCGTCGTCGTCGACGTCGTTGTTGTCGTTGTCGTTGTCGTTGTCGTTGTTGTGTTGTTGTTGTTCTCTTCTTCTTCTTCTTCTTCTTTGCTGTTGATATATGAGGAAAATAATGACAGTGATAACGATGGTGATTTTGACCACCTCTTCGATTTCTACTTTTTATTATCAATGGTCGATTCAGATCTGCATGTCTTGGGTTTTTCCTTCGTACGTGTTGAGTTTACTGTAACGTTTCTTTGCCAAACATGCACATATATTGCGCGATTTTTCCAGAGGTCTCTTTAAAGTACCTAAATAAAGTGCCAGAAGCTCGAAAATGTCTCTTGACAGTTTCAAACATTGTGACCGCTTAAAACGCGTAATGGTTCTTGATCCTCTCAGAAAGTTCCATTCATTTTGATTCGCTGTGCTATGTCCTAATTCTTGAACATTCTAGACTACTCCTTGACATTTGATTAGGTCAAGCAACAGAGCTTGGTTCTTGAGCTTTCAATTCGATGATCAAATGCATAAGCAAGAGAATGTTAATGCAAAGAGAGAAAAGTGGAAATGAAGGTATGTTCTGGGACTGTTGCGATGATCATTGGGTGTTGATTTGTGAGTCTCCTACTATAATTAAAAGCTTTGAACGCGTTACTGGAGACGACATTTCCTCTTTCTGAATCAGTTCAATGAGAGATCAGATCTAACTTTTATTCACCTACTTTCAGTCAGCATCCGGCTCACTGACGTATCAAAGAACTGTAGTCTGATTCTTTAGTCGAAAAAAAAAAAAGATGATGATGATGATGATGATGATCATGATGATGACCATGATGACGACGACGAGGAGGAGGAGGATAATGGTGTGAACTGCTGATATGTCAATGTTGATGCTAGTTAGGAGGAAAATGATAATGATGTTCAGTGCCCTCTTAGTTTTCAAAGGACACTCTGTCTACTGTAATAAGCTAAAGCGTGCATTAGACTAGAGACCATGAATATAAAGATCAAAAGGTTTCGTGTTTTATTGTAAAGTCACACACAGAAAAAGAGCCATCAAAAAGCCGGCATGTGACGCTAAACAGAGCTATAGTCAAAGCCGACAAATGACACTAAACAGAGCAACAGTCAACACTGGCATATGACACTAAACAGAGACAGAGTCAAAGCCAGCATGTGACACTGAACAGAGCAACAGTCAAAGCCAGCATGTGACACTAAACAGAGCTACAGTCAAAGCCAGTACGTGACACTTAACAGAGCTACATTCAAAGCCAGCATAATAATGACACTAAACAGAGCGACAGTCAAAGCCAGCATGTGACACTAAACAGAGCGACAGTCAAAGCCAGCATGTGACACTAAACAGAGCAATAGTCAAAACAGCCAGCAAAGGCCAGCATTGACACTAAACAGAGCAACAGTCCATCAGCGAAAAGGTGTGAGTAAACAGACGTTGTCAGTTCTATCACTCTGTTAGACACTTTATTTTTGCCACAAGAAAACACCTTTTGTGAGTGCCTCGGGTGATACAAGAAGATGAGGAAGACGAGGGTAAGATGAGATGAGGAGAGTTGTGGTGGGGGAGGACGGGGGGGGGGGGGGGGGGGGGGGGGGGGGGGGGGCAGGAACGTGGAGGAAGGGGGATGATGAGGAATGATGTCATGGTCGTTCCAGCCTAGCTGAAGAAGGAATTGTGTCAGAGCTGAAAAGGATGAAAAGAAGAAAGGGAAGACGAGGAAAGACGGGGGCGGACAAAAGAAAATGAACAAGGCATAAATACAAAGACAAGGAAAAAGAAGACAGAGACGAAGAAGAGAAAGAAGAGGGTGGAAGGAGGAGATATAAATGAGAAAGACAGACAGACGGACAGGCAGAATCAAACGAAAGAAAAAAAGGTAGAAAGAAAAGCAAGCAATAAAAAGAGGAGAAAGGGAAGGAAAAAAAAGAAAAAAATAGACAAGTGGGTTTTCGACAAATGTGCCTTTTACAGTCGACAGCACAGTAATTTAAGAAGGCACAAACGAATCCTTAACCCATGGATGTCACACAGAACAAACAGAAGAACATGGAAACAAAGAAGGAGAAGGGGAAGGAGAAGAAGGAGAGAAGAAGAAGTCTAAGGCGAAAGCGAAAGCGAAAAAGAAAGGAAAGCAAGAAGACAAACAAAAAAAAACAAACAAGGACAAGAACAAGAAGAGCAAAACAAGAAGAGTGAGAAGGGGAACAAAAAGAAGAAGTTTGGGCTTGAAATCTGTATACAGATTTGCCAGTGGGTCCTGTTTGAACACACAAAAAACAGACCAGAGGTAAGCGGCTCAAAGGGAAAAAAATTGGGAAAAGAAATCAAAACAAATCAAAAGAAGGTCAAATAAGAAAGAAACGATCAGAAAGCACGGAAAAGGAAGGAATTCTGCCATGAAATTCCATCCGAGTTTCCAGTTAACTAACTAAAGATAGCTTCCCATTCGAAACGAGACTTTCGTTTGCAAAAACATTTATTACTGTAGCATCACCACTTCCCTCAATAAAGCCCAAAAAAGGTCAGAGGCAAGTATGACCAAGATAATGATTTTCAACGTCAGCAGCAAACAACTGAACAACAGCAGGTACTTCAACATCAAAAAACAGTCACCACATCATCATCACCACCATCACCAGCACCATCACAAGAAGTAAGCAACAATCACTAACTTCAAAACGATAGAGAACCTGTAACAGTATCCATAACGTAAAAAACTGTTCATTATGTCAAAGTAATGTTTCGTTCTCCTAAAAACAAAACAAACAACAACATAACAAACAACAACAAACAACAGCAACAACAACAACAACAACAACAACAAAAGCCAGGCCAGATTATTATGACTGAGAACC
>JADBJO010007360.1:41954-46954 GCA_016801955.1 Conus betulinus | reverse complement strand
GGAACGGGTTTGAGTGAGGACATAATCTCCTTAGCCGGGGTAATAATAACCAGCAAAATCCGATAACAGCGCCAGTAATAACACACAAACCAGCCAGCAACAGCTGCCATTTTGAATGTACTGTTTTGTGTTCTTTCAAACATTATTGGCTCTGTCAGTCTTTCAGCCATTGGTTACCCCCAGAGATCATGCTCCGGAAGGAAACGGATTCTTATTTCCACTACATCTCTGGTCGCTGGCGAAATGTCTGGAACGACTGTAGGATCCTGACTTAGTCCGCTTGTCAAGTGTGTGTGTGTGTGGGGGGGGGGGGGGGGGGGATGTAGGCTTGACAAAGTAGGGTTAGATACAACAGCTATTGACCGAGTTACTGGAAACAGGGGTGTTAGAAGGGAACCAAAATGGGAATGGTAGGAAGAGCAATAAACAAACCTCTCTGTCTCTGTCTGACTGTCTGTCTGTCTGTCTGTCTCTGTCTCTCTCTCTCTCTCTCTCTCTCTCTCTCTCTCTCTCTCTCTCTCTCTCTCAGAGCCTATGACAACAAACAGCACACAGGTATGGGATTTGTTTGGCAATACAGGAACTGAAAAAAGTGTATGCATGCACCATAAAAAGCCTAATAGTATCATTGTGTATGATGCACGGTGAAATGCCAGATAACAGTTTTAAAAAAAAAAGCACATGAACCACACATGCACACTGATTCTAGACATTTTTTACAAACATAAACAAACAGCTTCAGCTAACGGTCCGACATATTCTGTTATAAAGTCGGTGAGCTAATTTGTAAACGTGACGAAAAGGAATGTCAATCTTCAGTTTTGAAGGCGTTTCACGTTTTGAATGTTTCTAAAAGAGGATTGCAGCGAGTTGGTTCTAGATGTCTTAATTCGTTTCCCTCCCACCCCTCTTTCTCACACTTATCACCTCCATCAACCCACCCACCCACCCACTGTCCTCATCCATCTATCTACGTCCCAAAGACAATTAATGGGGAAAAAAATGGAAAGGAAATTCTGTTTTTCGCCCCTGTCATTCAGCATACCAAAAGAAGGGAAGAGGTGGGCGAGGAGGGAATGCTGTCTATTATCATCTGTTTGATAATGCATGGTCATTCCTTCATAGCTTCTCTGGTGTTCTCAACAGAGGAACAGTCCTGTCGCTCTCCCTCTCCTTGTGTTAGAGGAAGAAAAGGCCTTCAAACATGTCATGTCATCTCAGTGCCCGTTATCCAGGGCCCAGCTGAAGGCAGGTGCCAAATCAGGCCTGGAAACGTATCGGTCAATACGATTCAACGGCAGCGACTAGATGATAAGAACTCTCAGCGGGAATGATGAATCCCAAATTTGCCCTGAGCTCAGGAACGCCTGAGTTAGTACATTAAGACGACTGTTAGGCTGGAAAGTAGTGTCTTCTTTCCAAGTCTTTGATGTTGATCCTAGCATGATTTGAATTAATCCTGACGTGGTCAGTTTGATACAAAACTACGCCCCCCTCCCCGCAAAGACGCTGTCTTTTCTACCACTGTTATTAAATCCGTGTCAGCCCAAGTGCTGGGCCATTTAATTTCCCCCTGGCAGGCGGTGATTGCTGCATCTTCTCTGCAGACTGCCCCCACCTTTTTGTGTTTGCTCAGTCTTACGAACAAATTGGATCTCTCTCTCTCTCTCTCTCTCTCTCTCTCTCTCTCTCTCTCTCTCTCTCCTCTCTCTCTCTCTCTCTCTCCTGACACCCCACACACACACACACACATACACACACACACACAACGCGCGCGCATGTATGCATGCACCACGAACGCACACACACACACACTCTCTCTCTCTCTCTCTTCTCTCTCCTCTCTTTCTCTCTCTCTCTCGCTCTCTCACTCACACACACACACACACACACACACACACCACACACACACACACACACACACACACACACACACACACACACAGACGCGCGCGCGCGCACCCACACATGCACGCAAGCATGCGCGCATACACACAACATCCCTGTTGGCACAACACAACAATTCCGTTCGATACATGGTTTCTACATCTGCGCTTAATTTGTTAAAAAAAAATAATAATGCTGAATACAGGTCGAACAGTGTACAATAAACAAAAGAAAACATATCTTGGAAAATGCAATTTGTGTGTGTGTGTTTGGTTGGTTGGTTGGTTTTTGTTTTTTGTTTTTGGTTTTGTGGTTTTTTTTTGTTTTTTTTTTTTTTTTTTTTTTTTGTGTTGGGGGTTGGTTTTTTTTTTTTTTTTTTTTTTTTTTTTTTTTTGCTTTTTTTTTGCTTTTTAGCCGGAGGGAAGGGGGGTGGGGAGGATAACGTTTCACGAGATCGCACATTTTTAATGAACATTTCGCTCTACAAGATAGGAGCGAATGTTGACAAAACCTATGTAGGTCAAGTCGTGTTGCTTATAGCCCAGTCACCCCTGCAGGCTGTATCGTGGCTATCAACAGGTCTTGGAACACGATTCAACAACAGGACTGAAAAAAAAAATAGAACTAGAAAGGGCGAATAATGAGTCCCAAAATCGCCATCAGCTAGAAATTTCCCGAGTTAAGACGATCTTAGGGCTCGACAGTATTTTTCGGTCTTTGATGTTAATCTGAGCATGATTTGAAATGAATTGTAATTTGGTCCCTTTGAAACAAAAATATGCCCCTTCCCTGTGAAGAAGACATCTTTGCTACCGCTGGTATTCAATCGACTCGAGTGTTAGTATCCAGTAAGGCCCTGTCGCCCCCTTTTCTCCTTGTGTAAAAGGAAGAGAAAGCTATGCCACGCAGTTATCCTTTTTCTAAATAGAAAGGATATGGTCAATTTCATGCACACGCGTTTCTCTACTCACTCTTTCATTCAGACAGAGACAAAGACAGATAGACAGACAGACAGACAGATAAAGAGGCAGCCTCACAGCTACGTTTCATTTCCTAAGAAAAGTGTTTTGCTGACAGCTGGCTAAAGACGATTTTTTTTAAATAAATGTTAGCGAACCGCAAAAAAAAGGGTGAGTAATAGGCCATTCAACGCCAGTCTTGCGCAGAAATGATTAACGATAAGTGATTGCTCGTTCATTTTCGTTGTCGTCCTAATGTTTTGTATCTTGCCTGAAGAAGACCTAAGAGGTCGAAACGCGTCGTGTTTTGTCTTGTGATTCGTTTGTCCACTTTTTTTTTTTTCGGTTTGCTAACATTTATTCAAGATTTGAAAAAAAAAGAGTCTTGAAGAAATATAATACATCCATCTAAGCTTGCACATCACATCCATTCAACTGTCCTCGTCCATCCACACTTACACGTATTTTGACCCTTCCATCTCTATCCACCTTTCCACGCTATCCATCACTCAATCCATTTACCCTTCCACATCCCTTTTCTCTTCAACACCCACACTTTCTTTGGTCGCCTTTCTCTATCCATCTTGCCACATTGATCTATCCACATTCATCTGTCTACACCGGTCCTCCCTACCACATCTTTCCGTACCTATCACCTTCATCCTCACATCCACATCTTCTCCTTCCTACCCACTGCTTGGTTCCATCCTTCCATTAATAGAACAAGTTTATAGCTGAAGGCACAGATGAGTATATGCATGAATACATAGATAACACTGAACGCTTAGACGAAAGAAAACAATTGAGCACATGCTCAAGGGTATGAATAAATAGATAGAGCACAATGCCGTAAATGAAAAAGGCAGCTGTAAGTATATGCTTTTGACATTATAATGATCATTCCCTCTCTCCTTTAAATTAGGAAAATAAACTGCTCATTGAATCCAATGCCATCAAGGACACATGGATGCTGGTAATGAAGTGATGAACAGCTTATTAACATTCCATCCAGATTCATGTAGTCCACGTTTATCTTTCCTCATCTACTCTTGACCGTCCATTTTACAGATTCACCCTTTCACATCCTCCTTTCCACGTCCAGTCTTCCATATCCACTCTTTCATATCCACCTTTCCCCTTCCACATTCTTCCTTTCACATTCATCCTTCCCCGTCCACATTCTTTCTTTCACATTTACCTTTCCTTTCCCGTCTACATTCTTCATTTCACGTTCACCATTTCACATCCACATACCCTTCCACGTCCACTTTCTTCTTTTCACATTCACCCTTCCACTCCACAGTCTTCCTTGCACATTCTGCCTTCCAAATCCACATTCTCTCTTTCACACGTTCACCCTTCCCCTTCCGCATTCTTTCTTTTACATTCACCCTTCCAATGTCCACATTCTTTCTTTCACATCACCCTTCTCCTTCCACATTTTCCCCTTTCACATTCACCCATCTCCGTCCACATTCTACCTTTCACATTCACCTTTCCAGTGTCCACATTCTTTCTCTTTCATTCACCCTTCTTCCACATTTTTCCTTTCACATCACCCTTCTCCTTCCACATTCTTTCTTTCACATTCACCCTTCCACGTCCACATTCTTATTTTCACATTTACCCTTCCAATGTTCACGTTCTTTCTTTCACTTTCACCCTTCCATGTCCACATTCTTATTTTCACATTCACCCTTCTCCTTCCATATTCTTCCTTTTACATTCACCCTTCCACCTCCACATTCTTCCGTTTGTATTCACCTTCCCACGTCCAAATTCTTCCTATAACATTCTTCCTTCCACGTCCACATTCGTTCTTTCACATTCACCCTTCCAAGTCCACATTTTTCCGTTCATATTCACCCTCCCACGCCACATTCTTCCTTTCACATTCTTCCTTCCACGTCCCACATTCTACCTTTCACATTGACCCTTCCAAGTCCACATTCTCCCTTTCACATCCACCCTTCTAGTTCCACATTCTTCCTCGCACATTCACCCTTCCACGTCCACACATTCTTCCTTTCACATTCACCCTTCCACGTCCACATTCTTCCTTACACATTCACCCTTCCCCTTCCAAATTCTTTCTTTTACATTCACCCCTTCAATGTCCACATCCTTTCTTTAACATCCACCCTTCTCCTTCCA